>JAPWLS010000432.1:0-10005 GCA_028551675.1 Tineola bisselliella | reverse complement strand
TCATTGGGTTGATTATGTATGAAATATAAGAATATTAAAGGAGGCGTAGGAATATATAAATATTGCATATAGTGGTGTGTATGAATAACTTGAGTTATGTAATAATATGAGCTTAATTATAGTAGATTTAATCTAATATGATACTGCATCGTATTGGAACCAGGCGACATTCAATGGGAATTCTAAAATATAATCAAATCAAGTGACATCATGAATAAATAAAGCGAGTTAGCGAATTTAAATTTGGAATTTGTTTATATGAAATTTGGAAGATGATAAAAACATAATTCTATCTTCTCAATGTAGACTCGCATAAACGTTGAAGTTTAATTGTATAATAATTATTATATTTAATTAAGATAAATAATTATCTCTATTTCTATAATATTTAAAATGTCACATTTAATAGTGTGTTACTATTTTGAACTATATTCGAAAGGGTTATATTATGGTCAAGTAATAAGAATTAATGCAAACAATTTTGTATTAAATTATATAATAATATTCTCTCCTATGTGAACACAGTCTAATGTTTATGATGGCGTTGGGTTCGGGCAGACAAAAAAACGGCATTTGCGCGCGTGGGGAGATTTCGTGAAAGGAAACCTCGTGAAATATTTATAATAAATGCTGGGTGTAAAATATTGGTAATGAATTTTAAATTATAAAGTATATCTCTTTAGATAAGTAAATACTACGATACGACGACTTTCATCTAATTTAATGTAAGTCTATAAATAATCGACTGCTAACGTGAAACAAAACGCAACAATGATAATCATATTTTTTGTATTTGTAAATGTGCTTAACTATAAACCTTCGCTTATTAAAAGAAAAGTATGTAATATCTATTTAGACATTGAAACAATGTATGACTTGTTCTACAAATAGTAACAAATAAAAGTGATATTTGAGCTATTTGAAAAGTTATTAAAACTAGTAATAGGCAAATGTTTCCCAATCTCATTAGTTCGAACAGAGGCGAACTGTTGAGAGCTCACAAAGCAGCGTACTCCAAATTATGAATGCCTATTAGTATCGAGAGGGAAAACGTTGCAATAAATAAATGTCTGTAGTACCTTGGCTACTATTACCTATAGTTCAGAGTTTTAGCGGTATATTTGAGATTACAATTATTTGCGTATAATAATAGCGAATTATTATTTGAGTTAGATTAGATTAATTTATAAGAATGTGTGTGAACCTAGTTTAATAATGTCTCTGAACATTTACCTGGAGTGGCGGGAAGAGGTCTCTTGTCAGGGCCGGCACGTCTCGCCGCTACCGTTGTTGCTGGAAGCGGTATCGACGTTTGCAGCACCGACACTTGCCTGTAACAAAATAATTTTTTCTGAAACCCATGTATAATTTGTAATTCTTCAAAACTTTATATGCAATAAAAGTGGTACTGTAAGCCGCTTAAAATTGCTTAAATTGGTTAAAAGGAAATGAATTCAGACATTGCAAAACAATATACTGAATAATTCGTTAAAGCTGGGAGAAAACATTTCATGGAAAAAGTAGTGTTTGTTTTGCGAATGAGCTTTCCAGACTTGTAGTATTGAATAAAAGGCTAGGAATGAATTCTATCCTTTGTTATAAACCATTGTGAAATAAAAGATAAATCATTTTAGTCTGGCCAGTTGGCTGCGCAAGTTGGCTGAAAGTACAATAACAATTGAAACCATGTTACTTTTGTTGTATACTCGTCTCATTTATTCTTTATTTTAAATGATATTCATTCAATAACGACTTATTAAATGTCAAAACAGTAAAAAAAATTATCAGTAATTTTATTTCAATCACTAATTTATATTAATATAAATGGTAGAGAGGTATAACGAGATGAGTTACAACGTGGAAGGTGTATCTCATCGACCCGGCAAAACAGAGGTTCGAAATTAAAAAAAACCCATATTATTATTATGATATTATGACTTTAATATTTAGATCCTTGAAGAGCAAATTAAACCCACGAATAAATATATAAGAGGCGTAATCCCCACTTTTACTTCAAGCGCTCCATAATTTGTTCCGAACGTAATAAAACTTTTCTAATAAAATTGCTTGAAAAATAATCAATTCAACTTAACTCCTACATCAATAAATCTTCCTCAGTGAGAATACTGCCAAACGTTACATATTGCAAATCCCTTTGAAATTCTAAAATTAATAAGCCCACCTGCTCATTTCTCATTGGATCTTACTTACCTTCCAATCTACTTAATGGAATTTTCTCATTAAAGTTTTCTAAATTAATGGCTTTCTGTTTCTTAATGAATCTTATATTTTTTATAAAATAAAGGCTACTAAAAATAAAACTTTCATTTATCTTCTCTACCAACTTAACCTTATTAACGATCTGGAATTAATTGCCTACATTACCTACTTTTTAAATAAAATGTAAGGTTTTTCCAGCGAGTAAACCAACGAATAGCAGATTATATTACTTTCACGGCTACACAAAATGTCAAGAAATGTTTATTCAAATTCATAATTTAAACACGTAATATATAACTTGAGTATATCCGTACAAACAGTAATAAGACGATGGCAACTCCAATAAAGTCTTTGAAACATCTGACTTTCTTAAAATTAAATATTATTTGTATTAAAACATATACAAATATATTTTTTTTAATTTATGAAATTATTATGAGATTGGTTTTAGATCAAGATAAATTATTTTAGGAGTATTAAGAGTGACATTAATGTATTATAAATAAAAAGTGTATAGAAAAAACAAACAATACATAAAATCGGAAATTTAGGTTTTTTATCATGTCTGAGGTATAGGTAATTGCAAAGCTCTCGAACTATCGATTCAATTAATCTAATTGAGTAAGCCGCATGGCTTTTAAATTAGAGTTATATCGCGCTTAGTTCAAGATTCATGCAAAAGTCAGTCTGGTCTAGATTTACGTTCGTTATTAGTCATTTAACTTCAGGCTATAAGTTACTCACGATTCAACAATAAACTACCGTCTTAGTTTCCATTAGGCCTCTAAAATATAGCCTAATATTAATCTAAAATGAACAATATATTTATATTATGATCATAAATAATGTATCAGTTAATATCAAGATAAAGTTTCGTATTTTTTTGAATAATGTTTTATCCAATTTTGTTCGTTGTACACCTAATTGTTATTAAGTCTAGACATAGAGCAAAGACCGTTTAACTACAGATTAGACTACAAAGAATTTAAATATAAAATACATAACTTTAATGATATTGATTAAAATATCAAACTGTATATAGTAGCATTTAATTATTTGCTGATTTCTGTTTTTCTTCCATGGGTCTAATAATATAGCAAGGTACTGTAATTGTATTATTAAAATAATTAACATTCGTTAGGGATCATTATTGCTACATAACGGAGTAATAGATTCAATTGTCATGATCAAAGTTTGATAAACCTTAGCGGGAGAGATATGCACAACATGACCATCTGGCGTTACGTCTGCGCGCTACATAGGCAAATGTAATAACATTGAATAACAATCGTGTTTATAATATTTACATTCATAGTCTGTACTTAGTTAATTTACTTTATAGTAAAGTTTGATATTATTTGTGAACTATTGAGTTTATTTTATATGCTATAATTTAGCCACAATGGTTGCAGAATTAAAATAATCATAAGTTTAATAAGAGACATTAAATAAAGAGATAATAAAGGCGTGAAAGATTTTTAAGAAATACAATCCTGATTATCCATTAAAAATGTGAATACCTAGTTATGCTGCAAATAAAACATTGTGTATACGTGTCATTAACACATATTGTGTGATGTTTGGTTGCGATCTGTAATTTATAGCAAAAGAAAGTAAGAAGAGAGAAATAATGAACGATTGAATAAATGGACTAATTTATTGTGTTATTGTTTAATTAAATTAATTCAAAATGGCCTTTATTAATTAATATAGGAACTTAAACATACCTAATTATATTACAATAAAAAAAAGTATAATTACAAATTTGTATAATAAAATTACCTATAACCTTGAAAAGAGGTTAATGATTAATGAAATAGTTCGCGTGACCTATTAAGTTAAACAAGCTTTGCGTTTACGTACGGAAGGCCAAGGTTTACCAAAATGTTAATGTTACAAAGAGCTTATTTCGATAATTCAATAAAGTAATATTAATATGTTGATAGATAATTGATAAGTTAATGCTTATATATAAATAAACTTTAAGTTTTAAAGAAATCTAAAAAAAGATTTATTATATCCGGTTATGACGTTTAGAGACATTAACTAATGACATTTATTCCAGTCAGTTTCCCAGGAAATAGAATCTCTAACTTTGTTAAGGATTAAACGATAGTTATGTGTATCAGAACTGAGGTTTACTTTTTAAATCATTCACTGTTATCCATAAAAAGTTCATAACTAATATCATTGCTTTTAATTTTAAACTGGCATATTGTTAAAAATATACTAAACATGAATTTGAGGAAGTCATTATTTTCAAAAGACATGTTCAATCAATTTAGCACTCAAAAAACCGGAATATTTAATAAAAATATATACTCTGTATAATCTGGACGGAGCTCATTCGTCTCCGCTGATACACCTTACTCTAACTTATCATGAGGCGGAGTGTGATCATATGCCAGGCTAATATCAATTTAAAAAATACAGACAAAAAGGATGAAATGGATGTGTTCTTGTAATCATTATAGTTAAGTTAATTATAAGATACTATAAGTATACATTATTTGCAAAGATTATGTTAAATCTAAAAAGCATATAATTGTTGAAAACACATTAGAACTATCTCACACCAATTTGAATCGTCAATTATGTTATTCTAACCATCTAGCAAGTAAGGACCCGCACATCCTGATATTTATGGGCAAATCAATCGTCCCAAGTCCCCCTTTAATGAAAATAACTAATTTAATACCTACGTTATTTAACAATAAAATCGTAAACTATCTATGTATGCAAGTATAAATCTTATCACCCTAGTAATATAAAAACAGCTGTTCCATAAAAGGTACAGAATAGACAAAGAATTGCCTCTTTGTTTACGCGCATTAACTTGGAGAACTCGCTTCAAAAGATCAAAGATTGGAGCCTGCTTTCACGTCGTTTCAAGATATTTCCTATTAAGTTCGAAAAGTCATTCGGACCTTTTCGGAGCGAAGAACTTTTTTACTTTCACTAACTAATTATCATAATAAATTATATGTTAATGAGAGAAGGTTACCGATACGTCCAAAAAATTTTGGCTTGAACAAATGCATATTGTAGAATTTGTTGAAATTTCTAGGATTGTAAAAAGTTGTAATGATGGGTAATCATTTGAAAGTTAATAGTAAATGTAAAATTCATTGTTCATTTAATTTGTTGTTGACATTTTGTGTGGGTATTGGTAATGAAATAATAAAATGACAACCGAAAGTGACAATTCAGTGTAACTTCTTTTTAAAAGTATGAATATACGAAGTATATTACAAAGTATAGATATACGAAGCATAGTATACGTAGATAAAAGTATATTCGAATACAAAAAAAAAATACACATATCAAAATTCGTCCCACGGGTCGAAAATGTACAGGATAAAATGAGGATTAACGGTTTCCGACAACGATGAAATGTTGCAGACTCAAACAGTAAAGATAGGATGCAACATCAGATCGTTCGTAAATCACGAATAAAATTGCACATTATGTGCAGAGACAGCGATATATCCTTTGCGCTTTAATAATGTTCAATATAAATATTTAATCATTTGTTCCGATAAAGATTTATTTTTGCATTGCATTCGAAATCCATTATAAATGATAAATGAAATGAATTCAACAGAATGTTTATTTTCATCTTAGATGTAAGTAAAGGTCATAAATTCAGACCTAAACTTATATATATTGCAATATATACATACTTTAATATATGTTTATATAAGTTATATTTACAAAAGATAGACAGAGATATTGATAAAAAGCGGAGATATATACTATTTTCATACATTTACAATAATAAGAAATTATAATTTATATAGTACACGAAACTTACCTTCTAACCTCAGGCGAGGTCGGTAAACTTCTAGATTTTCGACTACGACCATTTCTATGATGACTTGATGAGCCAGTATTACCCATTTCTTATTTGGCTTACACCATTATAACAGTTAATAAACTATTTAAGTACATCTTTCTAACTAATATAAACACATTAAAGAATTTTATTGAGCAGTATTTTAATCGAGCATGTTTAAAAAAGCAAACTCAATTGAGTAATAAAAACGCTGCATACAAAATCTACCCTTCGTAGTAATTAAAGTTATAGCCCCAAAAGTTTATTACCACCACAAAATAAAATAAAACAACAGTATAAGTTAATTTATTTAAACTTGACAATTCAATGAATTTAGATTACAAAAGCAATTTGAAACTTATCTATGAACACTATTCGAACTCTTGCATAAATTTGAGGAATGCAATCGAGAGGAATGGACGGACGGATTGTGGTATTAGCTAGCACCAATGAATGTATCTTTGGTCACCGCAAATGCCTACCGCCGTTTCTCAGAGTTCCCTCGTAAGGCGAAGCAAATTCCTTACATCGAAATGTCTTAACATGAATCAGCGACAAAAAGAAAGGGGAAAATATAACTTATGATGTCATTAACTTAAAAAACGCATCGCAATAACGTCATCATATACATGAATACGTAAGCATTTCTTATTTTTATTGTACTTTTCTATAGAGATAGATATATATTATTTTAAGGTGAATAACCTCACTAATAATAATATTTTTAAATACAAAAGTAATTTTTTTTTATTACTGTTAAGAAATTCAATTACGTAAATTAGTCACGTTATAGTCCCTTGACATTGTTCCGACTTTATGTCGTGATTTTGTTAAAAACTTTTCGTGACAAATGTAATATAAAAACTCATTCAACACTTTTAAATTAAAATTAGGAAAATATTGTTTTGTAATGATCTGCCTAGTTTAAAAAATAAAATATATAAGTTTTTGGTTATAATAAATATTACTATCATGTGATGTACATGAGTGCATTCAAAGCAACGAAGCGCATCGGCAGACAATCCCTCCACGTTGACGTGCATCAAAACCTTTTATCAAAATCCATTGTTTCTACTGTAATATACTTTATAAACAGCTGTGTGCTTTTGTTCAGAAGAGCTTTTATAAAGTGAAAATATGGCAGTTAATTTTATCAGAATAAATTATTCATAAGTGGCAGACGAGTGAATATCGAATGTTAAATCGAATACTAAATTTAATGTTCTTCGAATACTATAAAATATATAGGAATATTTATAACACTTATTATTGCAAATATTCTTGCATTTGACAGTTTGAGAACTACATATTTCATGAAAAAGATCCTAAACATGTCAATATTTTAGTGTTTTCACCTCTGCACCGAATACCTCTGTTGGGATGACAACAATTTTGGCTATACACTATTCGCTATTCCACACAAAATATGTACGACGATACAACCAACACTGTGGTTTCTATTATACACAATAGTCTATCCACATAAAGCTGGAGCCTTGAAAACGAAGGAAATGTCAAGTATGCATTTAGTGGAATCATCTTTTATATTTATGGACTTGTGATTTATACATAAAAGGTTCAATTTGGACGCACCTATAATATCAGAGCATGAAGTCATCAACCTCAAGGGCCCGCCTTTGTAATTTGATGCAAATTATATTATATCCATATTCAATGAATATACGGACTTGAAAACGAATTTGAAAAGAAAATTAACAAATTTAGTACTGATATTACAATAACACATAACCCCGATGAAGGTTGTGGTTATCAACAATTAAGTTAGCTTTTAGTTAAACATTGAATTCCTATATTTGTAATTTGCATTGGCTTTCTAAAAGCAAAATGTGGTTTATGAACAACCATGGTTTCATTACTCGTTGCCACAGAAATGTATGTAATATATATTTATAGTACACACAATGATATATACGGTTTAATACATAAAACTAATCCATATTTTCTTACTCAAATTAAGGTTAATATTAAATAAAAGAGCAGTTGATTTTTATTTTATTTTTAAATTTAACGTAAATTAATAATGTATTAAGTAAAAATTGGTAATTATAGTAATCATTTAATTTAAAGGATTTTAAGCGGCTTATTTTATAAAATAATAAACCGTACAAATTAGTAGTTACTCTTGTGGTTTTTTTCTTTTTGTGTTTATTTCTTAATGTGCTACAATTTCGTTAAGCTAATTAGCGTCGGGCAAAGGTTAAACCCGTGACCTCAGTTCGGTATTAAGTCACATTTAGTCTCCCCTTCTCTAACTCTCTCGTCTCCCAAACTGTCTAACATAGAATATGACCGTGCAAAAGCTTATACAAAGTAAAGTTTTCCTTTTACTTGAACATGTGGGATCTTTTAATGGTAAACAACTCAATAGGGAGCAAAAGTTTTGGGTTAAGTAATTTGGGTTATTCAGCACTTTTTATTTAAGAGTATAATTAATGTTATTATAAAAAGTATGATGAGTTATTTGTACTCTTTATAAAAAAAATATACCTTTAAAAAATATCAAATAACATTTTAAATAACAATTAAAAAGCACACATAAATAAATAAACACATGCAATGTGAAAAGATAACAGAACATTATTTATATAATGATGTAGGTTCGTACATACAAGTTGGTATTAATTATCGATTAAAGTTCAGAACAATGCATTTGACCTCATTGTTGGTTCAGAAATTGATTTAATATTTATTACTTGTCAATTTATTGTTATTATTAACAATTTATATTATCTCAAATCAACTTTTATGGTAAACTTATTGAATATTAATTAATTACACATTAAATAAAATTTTCGAAGTTTATTTAAACATTGTAAGTAAATATTTATTAGATAAAACAAACGACATTTCAACAATAATTTTAAAAAACTCGTACACTTTTTAAATAATAAATTAAACAGTGCACGCGCAGCTCTATGTTATATTGTGAGGGTTACATATTATGCGTGTTTGTTATCGATTTGTCGGTGAGAACTATTGTGTTCTAGACGATCAGGGGGCGCAGAATCCTAGGGAGGTCACCCTCATACAACCGCCATGCCATTTATTTCGGCAATCCTACGAAACCGTACGCGCTACTTTTAAAACTGATACAATTTGGATAAGTTTAAATTTTAATTTTAATTTAAAGAACAGTATAATTAAAGTTCTTGGTTCCGTTTTGTATAGAACCGTTTACAAATGCAATACAGATTTAAACAAATTGTTGAAATAACAAATATAATAATATATAAACAAATAAAATAATATAATTAAAAATATTATATATGTTTTTGTGTTTATTAAAAAAACCTATTTTTTATTGCTACAAATTGATTGATTGAATTTTGTGAAAGTTTCGTTAATAGAAAACAAAATAAAACCAAAATAAAACTAGCTACAAAACTTGTATGTTAAATTATTTTATCTAAACTCCACGTAAAGGTGGGTGGGTATCTACCGAATAACTTCAACCAAACTTCACAAAGTTTAGAAGTATGAGACACAAAGAAAACAAAGGGTCCATTATAGTTGAAATATTAACATTTTAGCACCAACAGTAACTAAGTATTGCCATTACTGTCGTAAAATTAATCTAGTACATAAAATATAAATTGATTAACGAGCATTCGTGCATGATTGTTTATTCGTGCGTTCTACATTATTGAAAATAGTCAAATTTTAATTAAAATTATATTTAATTTAATTCGAAAACAACTAAACTAAATATACATCCATTGTCTGCATATCCTTATTGGAAATTAGCGTAAGAATATAGCCAATATAAACAAATGTATAAAATGTTTTTTTATTAGTCTATTGTTGGAAGCTGGTGATTAATAACATCCACCTACACTACGGTTATCTTATTTTCAAACACAACGGGCTTCACCACCAATCACTTTGTCCCTTCGGGGGTGGAAAGTGTGAGAAAACATTACTCCTTACTA
>JAPWLS010000746.1:0-24055 GCA_028551675.1 Tineola bisselliella | reverse complement strand
TGATGCACTATCGCGTTCGGCGGCGAATAGTGTGGTTGCATTTAACGATGTCGCCTTTGAGGAGGAGACGGAGTTGTCGCATTTTATTGAGGCAAATTGTCCCGTTACATTTGAGCAGATTGCGAAAGCTTCAACAAAAGATGTCTTATTAAATAAAGTCGTAGGATTTGTTCATCATGGTTGGCCGAATAAAATTGATAATTCCCCCGAATTAAGAGAATATTTTAATAGGAAGGACTTCATCACAATAGAACACGGTTGTTTGTTGTTTGGTTATAGGGTAATTGTTCCAAATTCATTGACTGAGCGGAACAGTAGTAGAGAAGCGCCAATTTGACATTTTTGATTTTAGTATCATATCAGCGGCGCGGGAGAGCGACGTCTGTTGGAACATTGAACCGGATAAGGCAGGTCAATAACCCTAGAAGGTAAATATTGTTTGTTGTATTCGAAAATACTGTTTCAAATAGTTATTTTGTTCTAAACCTGATTTTGTACTACTCACAAATTAAAGAAACGTCTCAAGAGGCGGTGATCAAAATTTCCACGGGTACCAATGTAATTTTATTACATATATAATACTTTATGTCTATAATAAATGGAGACAATAAACATAGAATTTCGAGTCAATCCCCAATTTCATCTTTGAATATTTTCCGATAATTTAATAATCAAAGCAGATGATTATCTACATAAGTGGACTTATATGCGGCCGTACTAACAGTCTCAAAGGTCGAATTTCACATCTATTAGATAAGAATGAATAAATAAACAGCTATTTAATAAATTACTTTAATCCTTTTAATGATACTTCAGGTAATCTAGTATGGACTTCACCGATAAGGTGGTTCTGGTGACAGGTGCGAGCGCGGGAATCGGCGAAGCGACCGCGATCCTATTTTCAAAATATGGCGCCAAACTGAGCCTCGTGGGGAGGAATGAGGAGAATTTGAGGAAAGTCGCAGCCACGTGCGAGAGCAGTAAAGGGATCAAGCCTCTCATAATCGTCGCCGATCTGTCCACTGACGAGGGCGTCGAGAAGACCGCCAAATGCACCATCGACCATTACGGAAGGTGAGATATACTACAAGACGACATAAACATCAGGCAGCTGAGTGTCTGTTGCTCGCAGGTTGGACGTGCTGGTGAACAACGCAGGCGTGGGCGCTCGCAACACCATCCAGCACACAGACATGGCCACTTACGACAGAGTGTTCAACACGAACATACGCGGCGTCTACAACCTCACCAGACTCCTGGTTCCAGCCATCATCGAGGCGAAAGGCAACATTGTAAACGTGTCTTCCATCAGCGGGTCCATGCCTAACGTTGGTTCACTCCCATACAGCATGACTAAAGTATGTGTCGGCTGAGGCGTATTCAGTCCATTTGCGCATATAATATTATGCTGGATCATTTGCAGGCAGCATTGGACCACTTCTCGCGCTGCATCGCCCTGGAGTTGGCGCCACTTGGTGTCAGAGTGAACACAGTCAGTCCGGGATTCACTGTGAGCTCAGTTCACTTGTGGTATACATCTCATCATGACGCTGGTTCCCTCTTCATTATTATTTATTTCGGCAGGTGAGTGAATTCGTGAAACGCCTGACAGGCTACAACCAGGAGCAGTATGAAAGCTGGCTGCAGGATGTCCAGAAGGGCATTCCGCTGAACAGTGTGGCCGTCGGAGATGACATCGCGCACATGATCGTGTTCATGTCCAGCACTCTGTCGGGGCAGGTGACCGGCACCGTGGTGCCAGTGGACGGCGGACTCACTCTGTCGGGCACTGGCAACTCCACCATCATGACCAGACAAGTGCGCAAATAACTACATGTATACACAAAATAATATACGTTATGCTCATTTTTGTGTTTTATATTTCTCACCGGATGCATAATATGTACATGCACTACAATAAATTACAATAAAATCACAGCATTATATCATAAGGGGATATAATCATACAGGAGTACTTACTAGGCGCGTAGTTCACATATTATATAACATTATACAAAAGTGGGTATCATCACTGGGGCAGTGCATACAAACATACATAATGGGGTAATGCATATTGGAAGAACAGTTAACCAATACATATGCACATGGCACACTTCATACAATTATTACTATATAAGAGACATTGCATTACAATTACAATTATATATACAACTTGAACTATCATTTATTGCAATAAAACCAACAAGCACATGTCGCACTAATCCCTATCTCTCTTTACTCTAATAAAATATAATACAGTGTTAAAAAGACCTAAGTCATCCACTTTTCATAGAAGATGCCATCTCTGCAACTCACTGGATGCTGTGTTGCTATTTAATAGCAGCATTACAACTAAAACAATCAGAGTTCCCCCTCTCTCTCACACACATATATTGATCTCACAGAAATAATGCAAGCTCAAATAATAATAATAAAGCAGCCTTGCTCAATAACATTTGTGCCTGATTGATTGCAGATGACAAATGGGCACGGAGGCTGAGACCCAATTAGGGAGATTACCACATCTAATGCACATATTATTCTTGTTAACAGCAACTTAGGAGCAGAAGCAGCATTGTATGCATTATTATTATTATTACCAATTACATAAACACGCACATGTAAGTAAGCATTGCATTATTGACATTTCAGACAATGCGTCTAGTTTAGTATTATATAATAACAAATATAATGAATTGATAATTATTCAAGTAATAGAAACATATCACAAATTTTGCACACTAATTTAAATAAATAATTTAAAAGGTAGAATTAGTTTAATGAAAGAAGCTGCGTTTCCTGACGGGTTGCTCACTGTCAGTGTCGGAGAAGCAGGCGGCATACCCGCTCTTGTCACACGTGTCATTCAAGTTGGCGGAGAGTCTCTGGTGCGACGCGCGGGATATCCGCTCAATGTCGCACACTTTCATAGGAGTGGAGGCATTCTCACTGTTGAATAAACTCAAGTCCTCCAGTGAAGAGGCCTTGGACCTGGTGAAGTACCTGGAGGAAACCCTGTTGAGGACGGGCGTCTGCTTCTTCCGAGGGCGGCCGCGTTTGGGCGTGTGTCGTTCAGTGGGAGTCAGGAACTTCAGCAAGGACGCATCCTTCTCCAGCATGCTCTGGTCATTATTCACCGTGACTATATTGATGATGTTGGAGGAGTCTGAGCTGCACTGCAAGGGATCCCGAGCAATCTCCACATGTTTGCTTACATAGGACTTGTCCTGAGATTCTTTTATGAGCTGCATGTTGTTCTTAGTTTTGGATAGCTTGCGCAAAGTGTCCTTCTTAGTGGACCTGATGTAGCTGGCTGTGAACCCGGAAACATCACTAATGTCGTCAAACAGCCCATTGGCCGCCTTTTCCTTTTGTATGGGTGTGTTCTCAGGGTACTTGTCCACAGACTTCTTTGATAAGCTCTTGGAGATGGAGGACTGCTTGTTCTTTGTGTCTCCACTGAAAAGACCACTCTCCAATGAGCTGTCCAGGCCTTGCATTTTACTTATGCTGCGTAAATTCCTCTTGCAGGTCGTCCTCGTCACAGGCTTGGGTGACCGTTTCCGGAGTCTGCGAGCTTTGCATTTGGTCTTTTTATCTTTCAGCTCCGTATTTGAGATGATAGAGTCTTTGCAGCTGCTCATGACAGTGGCTTGTGGTACATGCGGTGTGTCGTCAAAGTATATATTCTTTTTACATTGCTCCGACTCGGATTCCTCAAATATGGACAGCTTTCTTTTCTTTTTAGGCACTGAATTAATATCCCTGCTTGGAGGAGTATTCTTGCTCAGCGCAATTTTGGAGCAATGAGCATCCCCCAGCTGATTATTGACCATGTCATATTTATAAAGGCAAGGTGCTCTCTTGGTTTTGATCCAATATTCAATTCCATCCATCTTGCTCATATTCTTGTAAATTATATTTGATACTGGGTAACGAATGTCTCGCGTAAGCCGTAAACGTTGGGGCTGCGGTGGTGGCGCATGCAATGTACCATCATGTAACACCACACCACCCTCTCGCCACCCTCATTGTACTTACATTGTCTTATCTGAAACAAACACTCCATTTTAGCATGTATAGTAGCGCGGACATAACTAAATGTTATCTTTCTCGCTATGGCCGGCGATGTTATATCAATGTTTACATAAAATTGTTTTGCATTAGGAATTCGAACATTCTTAAGAACAGAGCATGCACCTAATCTGTTTGAAAATATGTATAATTAATGTCACTGTATTACAATGAAATTATAACAGAATCTAAATATATAGAATAAAAAAATTGTGTAATGTAACATTTACCTCAGTCGGCCGACCAATTCAGCTTATAACTTGACACTTTCTCACTAATTTTCAGTCCTACATAAAAAACTAAACAGATCAATACCTTATATCTAATAACTTTATGAAAATAAACCCATTTAAGACCGAATTCGCCCTCAAAGAAACACAACAACAAGACAAAAGATGGCGCGTTGAAGCAACGTTCATGATGACAATATTAAGCAAGAAAAAATTTATAATATTATTATGTCTTAGTTAAAATTATCTAAATATTTCATATAATATTTGTATTATTTTTATTTATATTTCTATATTTAAATAGAGTGAAATAAATAATCATTAATTAGCTCTATCATATTAACGTTCCTTTATCACATATGTAACAATAAAGAAACTGTGTTTTTATGACTTAGTTTATTATTACCTTTTTTAAACTCATATTGCTAATTTTGAATAAAAATACATGTTTTATAAAAAGTTAACTTTTATATATTTTTATATACATATATGAATATTTTCGCGCCAATAACATCCCTGTGTCAGCGGCAGCAATTGACAGTTTGTTCCCCATTCTGGCCGCCGTTGTTATTGTGCCACATTGTTTTTAATATAATGCTCGTTTTATACATTGAATTGGTTGACGATTATAAAGTTGTTTCACGCAACCATTATGTATGATATTCAAGCTCTTATTGGCCGCGAACTCGGTTTTCGTATGTATAAAACAGTTTTGAAATTTAAGTTAGCAATTTAACATTCAATCATACCTATATTTACATTGTATTTCTTCCAGAACACCGGTTCAATTATGACCATATACTGAGGCGTTTGGTCGTAAAGAGTAAAGAATCCTATTATGGCTTACGGAATGACAGCTTCTCGCCGCCTTGGGACGATGGCTTAATGCCTATATTCGCGTGCAGGTTCGCGGAAACTGCAGGCTACAGGCATATATTGGCACTGGCTAACGAGCAGGGCCAAGTCGTTTTACAAAACACTGAACATTCGCAGCCGGAGGACACATTGGAAGTAATTCAGTGTCACAACAATGCTGTATTTGATTTCGCATGGATGCCCAATACCATGAAACTCGTGACCGTCTCGGGCGACCACACGGCACATTTGTGGTCGGTGGAGAGTTCGCATCATCAACAAATTCAAGTCTTCTCAGGACACACGAGATCTGTTAAAACGCTGGCTTTCAGACCACAAGAGCATGCGGTGTTTGCAACAGGTATGCTTTATTCAATTGGATAACATCTTAGATATTAGATGTGTTTGGGGAGCCCAGGGAATAATAAAGGCAATTACAGGTGCTCGTGATGGAGATGTGCTAATATGGGATGTGAGAAGTAACCCGGAGCCCATACTTAAACTGAACAAATGCCACGGACACGGACTGCCTTCTCCGGCCAGGCTGAGAGCCAACACACCCAGAGCAACATCCATCACTGGTAAACACACCACTCTATGTGGACTGCACTCAATCCACATTATTGTAATATTGTATTTATTATAATTGCAGGGTTAGTATTTCAAAATGATCAAACATTGATATCGTGTGGTGAATGTGATGGTAACATCAAGGTGTGGGATTTGCGCAAAAACTATAATGTGTACAAACGTGAGCCTCTACCTAAGCATTCCATCCCATACTGCGGCAGTTCAACCAAGAACGGATACACCAACCTCGTAATAGATGACACACAGATGAAGTTATATGCCAGCTGCATGGACAATGTCATATATTGCTACAATGTATCCACATATAACACATTCCCGGAGCAGAGATTCATCGGACACGAGAACAGCACTTTCTACATCAAAGCCTGCCTCAGCCCTGACAACAAATATTTGGTGAGCGGCAGCAGTGACAAAAACGCATACATTTGGAATGTTCAGTGCTCAGAACCAGTTGTCAAGCTGGCAGGTCACTGGGCCGAAGTTACCTGCGCTGCTTGGTGCAACATGGGAGATATCAAATTAGCCACATGCGGTGATGACTCCACACACAAGATATGGAGGATCGGCAAAGAGTCCTATAAACGAGATGGAGACTTACTGGGACAGGCGCAGATAGTACCCAAGTTGAATTTAACAAATCGCCCACAATGGGGCTCACTTAAATCCCCGCATTCTGTTAAACGTAAAAAAACGCTTACACTTTCATCCCAGAGCAAACGGGCAAAACTGGAAAACGCCTCCATTAACCAAAGTAAAAGATGTCTGACAGATATGATGAATGCGGCCAAAGAACATGAAGACAACGCCAAGAGAATGAAGCTGGCCACAAACAGCAGCACAAAGCATGGTGCAGATGACGCATACTCCTCTCAATGTGGCAGCCCAACTGACAGACTGTGTCCAAACAACAAAGAGAACTCCACATGGACGTACTCTGCCAAAGCAGGCGCATCATTCATGACATCCTCCAAGTGCTATGAGCACAAAACGCCTAAGAAAATTTCCCCCAAACTTGAGTTATCCCCTGTCAAGATGCCGGACTCTCCCAAAGTCAGAGTGGTCTCCTTCTCCACCCCAACCAAGAACATGCCAAACTTTGTGTTGAACGGGGAGGCTCCTCACCAGAGGCTGATGTCGCCGGCCAAGAAGAAACCAGAGACCATCAACTGGCTCACACAACTCACCAAAACGAAAGCCCCCACTCAAAGCACCAAGGAGCAACCCATTGCCAAGAAACCTCTGCCGCACCCGACGCCTCCCACGACGTCTCAATCCAACACATTGCTTAAATATTTCAGTAAAAACACTCCAACATGAACATAAACTTTTATATTATTGATGCATGTTATAATTTGCTTTCAGAACATTGATATATAATATTGCAAATGTTTCAGCATTCATTGTGATTGGTTATTATTATTACATTAATATTAAGAATTACTGTTGTTTTTATTATTCCATAACATTAGAACCAGCACCTTATGGTACTAACTGCATACTGGGAATGAGGGAGAGCTCGAATGCCTCACGGGGATCTCAAATGAAACAACGATGAATGCGTCATTGCTGACTCTTTATTACATTTGTTATTTGTTAATTTCATACAAAAAAGAAAACTAAAACGAAATAATTTATCTCAAATATCACCACATATCCAAAACTACCATTCTCATATAAAAAGTCGTCAAAATGAGGAGGCCCTCGCGCCTGAGGGACTCCTCACAGCATTCCCGAGGACCTCCCCAAGTGAGACGCGTCTCAGAGACCGGCAGCGGCCGTCGTGGACGCAAACTTAATAAAAACAAACAAAAATAACACATTAACACTAAGGAGTGAGTTCATCTCGAATGACAGATGTTACAATTTGTTATACCTACTACCACTAACTGCAATTCATATTACACGTATTCAAGCAATATTAAAAACTTAATATAAACATTATAATCAATCATATAAATTTGAAAATTTGTTAAAGTCCCTAGAATAATCACTGTATCACACCACCACGTCGAACACGACTCCCACGACACTCCACGCGCCATACAATTGACAATTCCTCTGTCCCCATCATTGTTATGCATCATTGACAATATTTACACAATAATCATATGGTATGCGACATTGCAGATTCGGAATTATGTCACTTGACATAGTTATACATAAAACAGCAGATATGTTCGGTACTTCCCAAATAAGCATATCATCCCCCCGCCGCCCTCCGCTGCCCCCTCCCCGTCAGCGCACACTCTAATCGCATCACTTAATCTATGGTAATCTAATAACATAACATGGTAATTAATGTATATTATAACATAATGTAACGTTTTATATTAGCTTTGTACTTCTTGTGAGGGGGATTGTCATATCCAATTAGATAGATCGTTCGTAGTGCAATGGCGTCGTCGCGCTGAGATCTTTGCTTTCGTCAAGCATTTACTACACACAAGAGATATTAAAAGCAAGGATTATTATTTTACATAAGTACAACAATATGCTCTAACAACCTTGCGCCCACGTCCAGTCAGTGTTCCCGCGCACGACACGCCGCATGTCCGCCAACATGCGCGCGCGCGGATATGTACATCGTCACAGTGCGAGATCACGAAGCGAGCCACTCCCGACCGGATGCTGGAACAAGCGCATGGCAATGGAATAACCACGGCATGCAGGACGCAGGCAGCAGCGGCCCCATGCCACCGACGGCTCACCTCTCACCAGCAGAACACGGAGAGTTCTCCCCCGGTGCCTCCGACCTGCCGCCACGAGGTCACTCCGCCGCCCCCGACCTTCAACTGAAAACACAGCATCCACATTGCACTAATCCGTTGCCAACATAAGGAAACCTAATGCGTGAGACCGTGGGAACATAACGCATGTGAGTGGGTGTTATCAGAGCGGAACATTCGCAACGTGATTTATGCATTTCTTTTTCATTATTGTACGCATGTAATTGACTGTAATTGCATGTTAGTGCCCTTTTTAGTATTTCGAGCTGCGCATATGTGTGTGCATTACCTGCTGCATCTTGTCGAAGTCCAACTGCGGTCTATGTCTTCTGCGCGCGCGACGCTCACACTCATGCGTATGCGGGGGAGACTGCGGGGACTGGGGCGAGTGCGGGGAATGGGACGAATGGGGAGAATGGGACGAGTGAGGGTAGTGAGGGGGGCGGCGGGCGGCAGGAGGGGCGCGACGAGGACGCAGCAACTCGCGTGGTGGAGAGCTGCGGAAACGAACTGGAGTCTCGATCTGGAACATTAAACGTTTGACATTAATTTGATT
The DNA here is from genome assembly GCA_028551675.1 of Tineola bisselliella. Lineage (NCBI taxonomy): Eukaryota > Metazoa > Arthropoda > Insecta > Lepidoptera > Tineidae > Tineola > Tineola bisselliella. The sequence continues at coordinate 15,023 of JAPWLS010000746.1, read as the reverse complement.
ATACGAAGAATTCAGATAGAGGTGAGCAGGTTGTCTGATGTGCGCGACATAGGAATGGGAATGCAAGTGGGAGTGGACCTTGTGATCGTCGTCGTCGTCCGAGTGCTGCCACTTCCTCTTCTCCGGCGCGGCGGGCGGCGGGGAGCTGGCGCCGCGGCGGCGAGACTCCAGCGCCGACGACACCTCTGCGGGCGCCTCTCCGTTGATGACCTGGCGGTTGTATGCTCACTACAACTAATGTTACGTGATGTATGCATCGGATGCTGTTACTCACACAGTGGATCATTCAGAATGAGTTATAAAAATTGTACAAATGAAGCAGAAAGTACCTACATCATATACTTTTAAAAAACCATAATATATCTTAATATATAAAAATCCAGTGTCATATGTATGTTCCCAGTGAACTCTTCACCAAGTCAACCGATTTCGATGAAAGTTGGCATTTTATGTGTAATTTGGTCTAACTTGAGATATAGGATACTTTATATTTCGATTAATGGTCTTAATAATTTATAATTAACAATAAACTGATACATAAAGTTGTTACATAAATAAAATACAATTGTCACTTATGTCATTGTGGTTGAAAATAAACAGCTTTTTCATGTTAAAATTGCATTTATATTTTATTAATAACTAGCTTTTGCCATTCGCTCGCGTTAAGAAGTATTATTATTAATTAGGTTTAGTTTGTGTGGCTTTACTTTTGTTTAACGTGTGTTAGGTAGTTATCACCAATCCTGTCGTGGGTCATAATTGAAAACTTGCTCCAGTTATTAACAACATATCTGCCAATTTTTAATTTCAGTTCAATCAATCGAAAATCTAATAAGATTTATACAAATTTTCATCCCCTATTTTATCCCTTTTTTAAAATCCTTTCTTAGGGAATGCCTACGTCATAGTAGCTTTATGCATGCAAAGTCTCAGCCCGATCGGTTTAAAATTGACAAAGTTTCATACAAACTTTCATCCCCTATTTTATTTTGGATCCCCTTAGCGGATGCCTACGTCATAACATCTACCTGCATGCCAAATTTCAGCCCGATCCGTCCAGTGGTTTGGGCTGTGCGTTGATAGATCACTAAGTCAGTCAGTCAGTCAGTCACCTTTGAGTTTTATATATATAGATGCAACGTTTTATACGAACAACGAGAAGTAACGATACTTTGAAATCGAAGAAACGTCAACTACGAAACAATCAAATGGGCGTCTTCTGCGGGGGAGACTATTACGATAATTTAGAAGAATGTCCAGTCAGAGGCAAACGCTGTAGGTTATGCGGGAAGAACAACCACTTCTCAAAAGTGTGCATTAGTAGCGGCAAAGCAATGCATAAATAGTTTCGAACGAGACGCCTAGCACGACACAACACGTCTAGCGAATCTAGCGACAATGAAAGCAGCCAAATATATCTTTAGAGAAATTTATGTGAAATAATATTGCTGATTAAAATAGATTAAAAATATAATTATCACAATGCATTGTGGCAATAGAAAGACCAGAAAAAACAAGAAAGATGACACTGACAGACTAAACGTCAAAACCTCAAATCTTCTTAAATAAGTATTTTCGGCTTGTAGAATCGACCGCCACAAGTACTCCCCTCTCGGTAAATTCAGAAGAATATATATCCGGAAAGCGTATTCTGCGGCCATTGATATGTTGTTACTGTCTTGAAAATACACAAATACACATGATGTTTTCTTGATGAACAAAAGCATGCTACGTTTTGATGTTCTGGATGAAAGAAAGTAGCATTTTGAGTTGAATGATGTTTTGCATTAACTGACTTAAGTACACGAACATGTTCTCTAAGTTTGAAAGCGATGGTTCATGTCCGTGGCAGAGTCTTCTGGCCAGCTAGTGAAGCGATAAAAAAAAAATTTTTAATAACATGTATAATGATTGGATGGTGGAAGAGGTCCAACAATATCCATAAATACATGAGAAAATTTGCAAGGCACAGGATCTTAACTGCCGATTCCGCTTCATATGTGTTTTGATACTTTTCATTGGCCATGTTGTGAAGAGCTGATTCTGTTAGGCATTGTAGTGGCATTAAGCGCCCTGTAATCACCGTATATTAGATGACGACCGAGGGATCTTAGAATGTCTACATATACCGAGCTCAAAATTTGCAGTTAACTTCATAACTTCACAAATTAGTGTATTTTCTGGTTGCGTTGTTCGAAAGTCGTTGGGTCACCACTTTTAGAGAAACTTATGTGAAATAATATTGCTGATTAAAATGGATTAAAAATATAATTATCACAATGCATTGTGGCAATAGAAAGACCAGAAGAAACAAGAAAGATGACACTGACAGACTAAACGTCAAAACCTCAAATCTTCTTAAATAAGTATTTTCGGCTTGTAGAATCGACCGCCACATATCCAGTAAAAAAAAAGATTCGCCAACTAAGGTAATGATACCAACTAAGCGAAATGCTGTATGGAAGATAAATGCGCACTACGTTTGATCTTCTTAAGTCAAGCGTCAAGGAAGATCTTGACAGAGTTAGGTTATTCCAGGAACTCAGGCCATCAGTTAAAGAAACTATTCCACCAGAATATTCGATTGGAGACATAGTCTGGGTTAACAAATTTATAGGGAAAGGCTCTGAACCAAGGATTATATCAAAACGCACCAAGACTTACTCCTATCAAGTTGAAATGAACAACGGAGTAATCAAACGGAAACACTCTGATCAACTTAGGCGAAGAGAAACTAACGATGAGAACAACGATGATAATGATGTCATTCGTAACGATAACAGTTTGGAAACGAAAAACGATACTGTGAGTAACAACAAGAAGCCGAAGAATTATTCCTATTATAGTCGTGGATCAAAACGAGGTAGGGGTGATCTCAATGATCATGTTTTACCGGACACGTTCACTTATCAACCTGGTGCATCAACTCAAATCACACAACAAAATTTATCAAATGGACACGGAGACAAATCAGCTGGGCCTCCTAACGCTCAACAGCAGGATCTTGAATAGCCTCAACTCAACTCTCAACATCTGCAGCATTAAACGAGGCACTACGTCGTTCCTCACGACGACGTAAACCCTTGCGCGTTTTGGATATTGAGCTTTCCTTTTTGGAGGGAGTAATGTTGTCGTATATCACAAAGTGAAGAGAAGAGTGCAATCTATGCACTAAAATACATGAACAATAAAGAATCATTAAAATATTTGATTTTATTTATTTGTTTTTCCAAATAAAAAATTGAATTAATAAAATCTAAAATCTGCTTATTTATTGCTTCTAAGGCGGAACAAAGTTCGCCGGGTCAGCTAGTTTTCTTATATAATAGTTGTATCCTCATGATGTCGCTAAAATCGAGATTAGTAATCGATAGTTCGAATTGATGATGCTATCGTGTGGAATTTTTTATGTTGGTAACACTGTAAAAAAAAAATGGAAGCCAGCGGCTTGGCGTGGTAAAAAAAGAGTAATAGAAAGAGAACGGTGTTGGTCACGTTTGCTAGGCAAAGTGACAACAAAATTAGTGTAATGAAAGCAAGTTGTAGTGATTAGAGTACGCTGATGCGCTGCACTTGGTAAAGATTGTGAGTATGTGCAACCAAGGTAAGGTTCATATCACAATAATAGAACTGGTGGTCCGGGCATGGCTAAAGGGGACGGTTGGAGGCCATACTAGAGACAAGAAGTCTCGCCATAACTGAAAGACGTCATGAGTAAAGTTATTGTACTAATGACGTGATATCAAGAAGATATCGTTAGAACTTTAAGATGAATGTTTGAACCTAACGGCATGAATGTTTCGCAAGGTAACATCAGTATGTGATGTTATTTGGCGACATGGTGGAGGTGCCGGGATATGATTTATTCCTAAATAGAATTATTCTAGAAAGAATTATGAACCGTTGATCAATTATCAGTCACTAGTGTTGTAGTAAGGTGACTTAGAATAACAATCGATTGAGAATGATTAGAATGTGAAAGACAGAATCAACAATTTGGAAAAATTGGCTGTAAGAAAGAAATACAACTGGTATGTTGTTTTGCAAACTGAAGAACAGTTTGGGGTACCTAGAATAGAACAATAGAATAAAGCGTTACTAACGTAGTGTTAGTAATTGTGTGGTATGTATAAAGTAAACTAAAGAATGTTTTAGAAACAGTAGAACACTAGAACATTGTAATGTTGAACACAGAAGTGATCAGAACCATCATAATGATTTTGAATTGTTATGATTGTATGATGAAAGTAATAATTATTATTATTATTAATAGAACGAACGTTTAATTTCAATAATTGTACGATGCAGTTTTGTCATATTACTATTTGATTTTCGAGTAATTATTATAGTAGTATTCATTACATTATTTATGTTAAAAAAAAAAAAAAAAAAAAAAAAAAAAAAAAAAACATTTCGTATTCAATCATCGATTACTAAAATATCAATTACAATAGCACCTCACTAGCGGCGTCGCGTCGGGTCTATTTTTTTTTTTGGTGTACAAATATACCACGGCTGGTTGTTTCGTTTCATATCTCATTTTCAGTTTCAAGTAATTGTTCGATTATTTGTTGTGGGATTTAAAGTAATAAACTTCGCTTTATATACATTAATTATTAATAACGCGAAAGAGACGCTATTAAGTGTAAATATTGTGTAATTGTGACAAAGACGTATTTGGTTTTAGAATAATAAAGGTGAGTGATCACATGTTTGTTACGTTTGTTATGAATGATATCTCTGCAAAGATATGCCAATAATCTAGTAAAGTAGAGTGATTGTGTAGATTAACAATGAAGAAATTGTTACCGCCTGTTGGTCATAGAAAAATTACACATAGTAATGAATATAAAACTGTTGCAATTTTAGGGCGGGACTCTATTGTCCGTTAAAGAAAATGAGTGCGTGGAAGATACGCTTAGAAATTATAAAAGAAAAGGTTGAGAAGGCCTTAACAGAAGTGAAGGAAGCTCCTTCTGCATCAATTAATGTTGCAGAAGAAAATTTGAGAACGTTGAATGATGTATTCATGACAGAATCCCTTGCCGCCATAGAACAGTTAGCAGAGGAAGACATTAAATGTTATACAGAGCTGCAAATGTCAGCGAAATTAGCTCTGGTGCGAAATGTTCCTTCGTCTTCAACTACACAGAAGGGAAACTTGATGTCATCGAAGCTTCCTAAATTAGAATTACTTAAGTTCCATGGGGATATTTTAAAGTGGAATGAGTTTTGGGATCGTTTCCGTTCTAATGTGGATGAGCAACCTCTATCGAATGCGGATAAGTTGTCCTATTTACAAGCTTCCCTGAGACATGAAGCTCTCGCTGCCATAGAGGGACTGGATATAACTAATCAAAATTATCCAGTAGCTATCGAAATCTTAAAAGGGAGATTTGGTAAGCGTGAGCGTGTGATTGACGCTCATTATGAAGCACTTTATAAATTAGAAAAAGCTTCAACTTGTCCTAAATCGTGTATGGACACATTTAATGACATCGAAAAGCACTTAAGAGTGCTAAAGGCCATGGGAGAAGATGTAGAACATAATAATTTGAGAACAATCATCGTTAATAAATTTCCTGACGATTTAATTTACGAAATAAAATCAAAATTGGTTCCCGGAGAAGAGAACCTAGACAATATAAGGAAGTTGCTAGACCAACAACTAACAGCAAAAATGGCCTCTTGGAAGCCTCTCACTGTAGAAGCTTTACTCATCAAAGGAAAACAAGTATTTAAGCCACAAAAATTCAGGAAACGGGCTTTAAAATCGGTAAATAATGAAATAAGAAAAAAAAGTAAGATAAATCCCTGCATATTCTGTGAAGGTAATCATTTTAATGATAAATGCAGCCTAACTATTACTGAAAGGAGAAAGAAATTAGGAGAACGATGTTTCCACTGTTTTAAACTTGGCCATTTGAGGTCAGAATGTAAAAAGAAAATAAGATGTTTCCATTGCAAGATGGAACACAACTCCGCATTATGTTCAAAAAAATATAATACTGATATAAATGAAGCTCAAACATGTGTTGGGGTGAGTGGTTTCACATTTTTACCAACTGCCATCGTGACAATAATAGCTGGTGATAAAGAGTGGCTATTTCGATCACTTTTGGATACAGGCAGCCAAAGAAGCTATATTACTTCTAAATTAGCCAAGAAATTGAACCTAGAACTAGAACAGAGTTACCTAACAGTGTATACATTTGGATCATCTGTGCCACAAAACGTTGAAAGTGCTATCACTAAAATTACAATTAAAGGATTAAATAGATATATAGACATTAGAGTCAATGTGATGCCATTCATAACAGAAAAAATAAAGTGTCCACGGATTGACATGTCAAAATTCAATAGAAATTTACCACTTGCAGATGACGGATCACTAGGAGAGGAGATTGACCTTCTCATAGGCAATGATTACTATCATAATTTTGTTAATTCAAGAAGAATACAATGTGAAAAGCACCTATTTATGATCAAGTCAGAATTTGGATGGCTCATAGCAGGATTCAATGAAGACCATACATCGGAGTCCTTATCAGTAATAACATATACACAAGGGCCTATTCAGTTTTTCGATCAAACACTTGATCAACCCCTGCGAGTTGGATTAATGCCAAAATTGTGGGATTTAGAGACCATCGGTATATTAGATAACCCCAATACTTCTCGGGATGACAATGCAGTAGAACATTTCACGAAAACCGTTCAATATAACAATAACAGATATTGGATAAGATGGCCATGGTGCCAGACACCTTCAAATTTGCATAATAATTTTGGCTTAGCTTACGGTCGTCTGGTTGCTTTGTTGAAAAGAAATGACAATGACACCATAGAAAAATATGACAAAGTTTTAAAAGACCAACTCAGCAAGAATATAATCGAAATTGTTGATTCAACGTCGCCAAATTATAAAGTGCATTATTTACCTCATCATGGTGTACTAAAAGGAGATTCCATCAGAGTTGTATATGATGCTTCGTCCAAATCCAAGGGAAACAATAGCCTAAACGAATGTCTTTATAGAGGCCCACTGTTATTGGAAAGTTTAATTGGTATGTTACTTAGATTTAGAACTTACAAGTATGGAATTATCGCAGATGTTGAAAAAGCATTTTTGCAAATAGGCATCCAAGAAGGGGATAGAGATGTTACAAGATTTTTATGGTTAAAGAATATAAAAGAACCAATATCGAAAGAAAATCTAGTACATTGTAGATTTTGTAGAGTACCATTTGGTATAGTCTGTAGCCCTTTCATCTTGGCAATTACCATAACTCACCATTTAAAGAAGTTGAACACAGTCATTGCAAACAGAGTGGCAAAAGATATATATGTAGACAATTTAGTATCAGGAAGTGATACTGTGAGTGAAGCGAATTCCGTATATAAGGAAACCATGCAGATCTTCAACGAAATAAGCATGAACATGAGGCAATGGAACACAAATTGTGATGATTTATGTACAACAATAAAGAAAGATCAAAACGTGAATGAAAAGGAAGAGACAATTGTTTTAGGATTAAGATGGAATATAAAGAAAGACACAATGTCTTTGAAAGTAAACACGATGCCTACATCTCCAGTTACAAAGAGAAGAATACTCGCTTACGTATCATCAGTATATGATCCTTGTGGGTATGTTTCTCCCTTATTAATAGGTTCTAAGATATACTTACAGAAATTATGGAAAGAAAAGTATGATTGGGATACAATTTTGCCTGACCAATTACAAACAGAGTGGTCTGTGTTAGCAGATCAAATTATGGAAATAAGAGATATTGATTTGCCAAGATTTTATGGTATGTCTAAGCCATTAAGAGGATCTGATATAGTCACAGAGTTGCATTGTTTTACAGATGCATCTGAGAATGCATATGCAGCTGTGATATATCTTAAAGTAATAGAGGATGAAAGATGTAGTATAAGATTGGTAATGTCTAAATCGCGTCTCAAACCACTTAAAGAAAATTCAAAGAACACAATTCCAAGGTTAGAATTATTAGGTGTATTAATCGGATGTAGATTAATGAAGTATGTGCAAGATCACTTTGATTTTAGAATAAATAATAAGTACCTATGGACAGATAGTCAAGTTGTACTGCACTGGTTAAACACTAGAAGAGTGTTACCACCATTCGTTACACACAGAGTGGAAGAAATTAAAAGGAATGGTGATGTCAAATTTAAGTACGTTCCTGGTTGTAACAATCCAGCTGATCTTAGCACACGTCGTTTGAAAGGAAAGCTACAAGAATCATTTTGGTTTGTAGGACCTCCATATTTACTACTTCTAGAAAAGAATTGGCCAGAATCGCCTAAAAACTCAGAACATGCAATGTGTATTGAAGTTTCAGATAATCAAGAAATTGAATTAATAAGGAATATTCAACGTAAGAATTTCTCAGAAGAATTCAACAATAAGATAACAAATTTATCCAAATCTTTGGGCGTATTCCTAGATGATAATAACATTTTGAGATGCAAAGGTAGATTTAAAATGACAAACTGGCCTGAAAATCAGAAGTATCCTATATTATTGCCCAAAGACAATGAATTTACTAATAAGGTAATAGAAGAAATTCATAAAAAATCTTACCATGTTGGTGTATCTCAGACATTAGCTATTATAAGGTTAAAATATTGGATAATACATGGTCGATCACAAGTACAAAAGGTGTTAAAAAAGTGCACAGAATGTATAAAATATGGGGGTGCCCCATACAAAATTCCACCGATTGCACCATTGCCAACGGAAAGAGTACAGTATTCTAATCCATTTAGTTATATAGGAACGGATTATATAGGTCCCCTTTATGTGATTTGCCAAGGGAAAATAGAAAAAAGATGGATATCTCTCTATACATGTTTAGCTGTAAGAGCTATTCATTTAGAAGTTGTTTCGGATTTGTCAGCTGAGGAATGTCTATTGGCTCTTAGGAGGTTTGTTGCCACAAGAGGAGCTCCAGCTATGATCTTATCTGACAATGCTACAAATTATAAACTTAGTTCAGAAGTGGTTACTGGAGATTTTTGTATTAAAAATAAGACTAAGTAGAAGTTTATATCAGAATTAGCTCATAGTTTGGAGGAGTATATGAACGACTAGTGGCACTAGTTAAACATTGCTTAAAAAGGACCGTAGATAAACATACATTAAATGATAATCAATCAATAACAGTTGTAAAAGAAATAGAAGCTGTTTTAAATTGTAGACCCTTGACTACAATTGGTAAAGATGTAGAAAAAATTCTAACTCCAGCAGATTTTCTCTGCTTGGGAGGTCCTCTACTGACATTAGAGGAAAATGAAGAAATATTTGTGCAAGGTGTAAATAATAAAACGAATCTAATAGAAGGTTGGAAAAAAGGTTTAATGATTATTGATGAATTTAAAAAGATGTTTATATTTCAATATTTGCCAACGTTAAGGGAGCGCTATTCGGTCGTCCGGCAACCGCGCAGTACGTACAACGTTCAACCCCATGTGGGAGATGTGGTACAAATAAAGGACGATGGACCAAGAATAAAGTGGAAAGTAGGTAAAATATGTGAGTTGATTAAGAGTAGGGATAACGAAATCAGAGTTGCAAAAGTGAAAATAGGAGAGAAACGGTACACCAGGTCGATTGGACATCTATATCCGTTAGAGATGGTTGATAGTAACGAAGAAGAATCGCGAGAGAATATAACAGAAGGAAGTAGTGAGGTTCATAATCAAGAGAGTCTAGAGAAGAATAAAAGAACGGCTGCAGAAAAGGCTAGAACTAAAATAGCAGAATGGACTAAACTGTTATTTAATAATTAAAATAAGTAATTCTGTTAATTGTAATGTAAAACTTAAATGTTATTGTAAATTACTTTAAAGCTGATTAGAAACTAAAATATAATGATTGTAATAAAGAATCTTCTTCCCTTTGTCCTGTTTTTCGATACTTCCTTTGGCGGGAGTGTCGCTAAAATCGAGATTAGTAATCGATAGTTCGAATTGATGATGCTATCGTGTGAATTTTTTATGTTGGCAATACTGAAAAAAATGGAAGCCAGCGGCTTGGCGTGGTAAAAAAGAGTGATAAAAAGAGAACGGTGTTGGTCACGTTTGCTAGGCAAAGTGATAACAAAATTAGTGTAATGAAAGCAAGTTGTAGTGATTAGAGTACGCTGATGCGCTGCACTTGGTAAAGATTGTGAGTATGTGCAACCAAGGTAAGGTTCATATCACAATAATAGAACTGAGAGTGACTGGTGGTCCGGGCATGGCTAAAGGGGACGGTTGGAGGCCATACTAGAGACAAGAAGTCTCGCCATAACTGAAAGACGTCATGAGTAAAGTTATTGTACTAATGACGTGATATCAAGAAGATATCGTTAGAACTTTAAGATGAATGTTTGAACCTAACGGCATGAATGTTTCGCAAGGTAACATCAGTATGTGATGTTATTTGGCGACACATGATACTAAACTTCATAATAGAGTTCATATGAAGATGTGCCACCAATTATAAAACATTCGAGACAGATCCCATGTTCATGCCCATCACTAATATAATATTAATCATCCCCACTACATCGGCTAATCAATAAAAATAAGGAAAATCAATAAACACATGTAGAGTGCTTGAAATTTTAGGTTTTTGCAAGTGGCCGAACTGTTGAGGTCAACGCCTGTCCCCCCCTCGTCCCTCGGCCCCTCCACTCCTCGCATCAAGAGAACCATCCGCTTTTTTTTATTTTATAACTTGAGCAAGTTACATGGTTACGTAATACAACAAAGTGTTTATCAAATATATGAACGTTGTTGCTTTTTCATGCTTATAACCAGAGGCGGCTCGTCCTAAAGAGCGCTGGTGCAGTGCACTTCCACGAAAATTACAGAACTTATATTACAGCGGCGTAGATATAGGTAATATAATATACTATTGTATAGGCATAGTAGAATAGAATGAATGTAATGTAAGGATGTATGTATTATGAAGAAATATAGATTACTTCTGTAATTTTCGTGGGAGTGCACTGCACCAGCGCTCTTTAGGACGAGCCGCCTCTGCTTATAACTCTACAATAGATAACAATTATGATTACAGGTCCGACTGAACGAGACCACGTGCGGTTATTTTAAAGCAACTTAATGATATTGGAAAACATTAGCTCAGCCATTCTCAAAGTGTGTTCCGCGGAACCCTAGGGCTAAAATACCTACCAAAGGGAGATTATAAGGTTACATCTAAACATTCCAACTAAATATTACATTGCAATATGATTATTCATAAATACATATAAATCAGTTTTTTATAATTATATTAAGGCTTTTTCCTTCGCCAAAAAAGTTTGAGAACCGCTGCATTAGCTTATGATGACGCAGCTTATGTTTGGCTCATTGTGTTGCACATTTGCCAAACACAACACCATTTAAGTGTGTATTGCATTATTAACCTGACATATAAATACGTCGAACGTAAATATCAAATTTTCTTTTTTTTCCATTGTACTTCGTTAAATATATAGGTTGGTATATTTCATAGTTTTTCATTTATTTTAAGTATAAATAAACAAATAGTAACATAAATGACGGTCTACAGGTGTGACGTATTGACACGTCCTAGTGGAAGAAGCATTCATAGGGGTTGGCATAAAGTCATACAATAAATTGCCCGATGATATTAGTAGCCTCCCTTTTTGTCAGTTTAAGAAAATCATATTACACATTAGATGAATATCTTACTGATACAAAAGCTTGGACAAACCAATGTCATTTTATGTTTACCAATAGGTATACAATAGGATGACAATGCCCCTACAAGCTATTCATAGCATAGCAGATTTATTATATATTATTATGACATTAGTATGTAAGTGGACAATGCCAGTATACAGCAGCTAAATCAAATTGATAATTGTTAAATTAATAAATTTATTTCATTTATATTTGTATATGTATTGACGAGTAAAAACGCTCTATTGGAGCCCATTTACTAAAAGTAAATAAATAAAAAAAAAATAAGCGTCCGTGGTATGTTGTCTAATTAGAAAGGAAACTCCCAGTTAACAGGTTAATTCATCATTATCACCTACTAAATGCAAATAATGCCTCGAGTCATAAAACCGCGGGTATGATGCGAAAATGTCTCGAGTTTCCCTCTACCGCACTCGAGTGCGTGCGAGCGTGAGTGACTCGCGGCTGCATTAACATCCTCGTGTCAACAATTATGACAATGCAGTTGAATGCGTTCGCACACCGCCTCCTCTCTTCATATTCATTATCCCTACTAATATTATAAATGTGAATGTGAATTTACTTGTTACAACTACTTAACCGACCATCATGAAACCTTGTACACATATTTTTGGAGATACTACAAGTAACATAGGATACTTTTTAAACAATTCATTTTTTACTATAGTTTTCAACAGACTATAGTTTCACCTGTTTGGAATCATATTGATTCATTTCTATTGAAATGATCTCTGATACTTGTTTAGTGACTTAAATGCGAGCGAAGCACGGATACTGCCAATTTGTGTATACAGTGCAACCTTGATATAACGACACTGAAGGCAATCAGAAAATAATTCGTTATATCAAGTAAGTTGTTACAATGAGGTTCGTTATACAGAGATTAGCCTTAGGTTGATCTACGATTCGTTTTAACGAGGTTTAAAAAATATATTAATCTCAGCTTTACGTAGATACTAATCTGCTTTCCCTGTTATAGCGAACGATTTCGTTAAATAGAGGTAAATAATACTTTCTTTTTATATTTTGCAAAGATTGAAAATTAACAAATGTATTCGTAATGTAAAGGTATATTTTGCATTAGCTCTTACGGGCAGTTCTAGGGGACTTCGAAAAATTCGTTAAATCGAGGAAGTCGTTATATTGAGGGGTTACATTAAGGTTACTCTATATTTTGATTTTATTAATGCCTTCCAATAATGCCGGTCGTGAAATAAGAAATAGCACATCATCATTTGAACTTATTATTACAATTACCTCTAACTCCTCCTCGGAGGAATGATGGTCGTACAGTTGGTCAGCATCAGGAGCTGGCAGCAATCTCGGAGCGCAAGCGCAGCAATCCTCTGTCATACCTGCACAAAGTAAATTAAACATTGTACATTAGATTTGTCTACGAGTTGGCATTCATTATATTTTAGGTTAGCTGGATGTTGGATGCGATCACACGCCGGACTAACATAACCACATTGATTACTTGTATGCGTTTTCTTCTAAAAGCATAAACCCCGCGACGATTGTGATATTATTTTTAAATATGTACAGAGTAGTGCGCATACATTGGGTGTGTGTACATATTTTGAAAATACGAATCCCCGTCCACCCCACCACCCCATCCGAGTGTGAAGGCAGAACACAGCCGCCCACACTGTGTATTGTATAATTGTAATAAGATGTTCACCTTGCCCGCTAACAGCAAGGCCAAGGTCACCCCCACCACTTGACAAACAACGCCCGCGCATAACTGTACTGCTCATTACTTTTATTTCGGTCTCTGCTTAAAATGATGGCGCTCCCTCGGCCTTTGCGTTGCTCGCTCACGACAATGTGATTATTGCAGCGAATTAATTACATGCAAACACATTGTACGCACCTAAGTAACATTTGGCTACGACGCGACGTACACACTTCCTGTGCGCAAATAAACGAGCGTACTTTCAATGAACACGCCGCGAGAGTGCCCAGTGCCAACAAACTGGCCACACATGACACATGACACATCACGTCCATCCAAACGGCACTTGCATTGAGATTAATAAAAAGCAATACTCACTAATATCAGTTACTTCGTTCCACTTCATGATGACGTCACAGTCGTCTGAAACAAAACACATTCGTGAACACGTGGCCACGCGGGCCGGCATAGTGGCACAGTGGTGTTGCAAACCAACTCTTCGGCGCATTATTGCATGTTGCAACGGAGCAATATTATCAAATGTGACCTATGCACTAGGATTAGACACTCGCAGCACATTGGACATTTAGCTGCACCAGCACCATCCTAACACATCTCGTTCTGTAGCCCCCGCAACCATTCATTATACATTGCCGCTTGTAACTAAACCGGTTGTCGTGTGTTTTGCAGTAAACGCGTAATGGATAGTGCAAGATAAAGAGCGAGTCGGTCATTAGTGTTTGTGTGTGGTACAGAAAAGTCTAGATTGTAGGTAGGCATAGAGCGAGGGCGATGAACCCTGAACTGAAATGAGGTCGCGCGAGATTTCACGATGAGAACATTATTGCGGCCAGAGTTAGGGATTTTAATAAGCGCTCGTGATTGCTTCACCCGCAGCAAAAACACATTATTATGACGTAATTGGTAATGTGAAAATGATAAACTATTATCTTAATCTATATCGGAGACTCAATTGCGAACTGTTTTGATGCTCGTGTACACACCACTTACATATAGTGGAATGAAACAATCAAAACAGAGCAGAACACAGGCGAGAAACTCTTATTAGAAAAATACCAACTAAAAGGAACTAAGAGTTTTCTAATAATTGAATATGAATCCATGGGTGCGATTAGATGTGTCGTGGTAGAGATGGTATACTAAAGGACTGTATGGGAGTACAGTGATACTCAAACTTTTATTGTTGTGGCACACTTAACGATTTCAAAATTTGGCGGCACACAAAGAACAAGATAAATTCAAAAATTATTTACTTTCCTATAAGACACCGCGTAAAATAGTTTATGATAATAATTTTATATATGTGAATTAAATTATATTTACTACAAAAATAACAGTACGTTTATTAAGGGATTCATTACAAGTTAACAATAAGAATATTTTTAAAGGAAATTTGAGCTTGATGTTTTTTGATAATTTCATTTATATTTGATCGTAAAAATGACAATGCTACTCTCATATCGTCTTCTACATTTAACAAACTTGATGTTTCTTTGTTTTAATGTTGGTTAATGCTGAAAATCCGAATCACTATAATTCAGCACTAAGAAAGAGAAAAGAAAAATAATAAAAATGTTTTTAA
>JAPWLS010001055.1:0-32744 GCA_028551675.1 Tineola bisselliella | reverse complement strand
TTATTCCAAATAACCGTGGAATAAATATAACTATTATCTAAGCATTTAAAGTTTCGAAAGATTATATCACACTTTATTGAGTATTCAGTTAAATAATATGAACCAATTCAGAAACGTTTTAACCCAACCAGTGATGTTAATAATTGAACCAATTCAGAAACGTGAGGACTACATAAAAACAGGTTTGAACACGAATATACTATAGATAGATACAATTTACTTACGCTAAATCTTTTACAGGTGCATTTGAATCAGCCATATTTACTACATGAAACAATTGGGAAACATAACATAATTACTAGAATATCTAACCATTATTTAAAACAATGCTTTCATAAAGACAATATGTTAGTGTGGTTATACAAAATTTTTCTTTAAACCCGCTATAAGGCAAAAAGCACACGAAGCATAAGAGGATCATACAAAATATTATAAAGACATGTAAGATGAAAAGACATGCGAAGTCGAATTTGAGTTACTGTATTGAGAGACGTCATCATATTTATTCATTATATCCTTCCCCCCGAAGTAAGGTTTTTGTATGTTATACACTAGCAATGGCACAGAATCCAAGCTCAATTTACCCACTAGCTGTTTTGTGCAGATGATTATCATCTAAGTCTTGCTAGGCTCTACTACTAAACCTAATATTTCAGATTTTTCGATTTATTTCGCTTAACAACTGCAAGTCGTCTTCATACAGATGGTAGGAACTGAAAGTAGTTATCAGTACAGAAAACAGGAAAAGGGATAAAATGCCTCCTTCGGCAGATCGGCAGTTAACGAGCACCAATTTGAAAATTGATCGTTCATACGAATACGTTGGCGGCGCCCACGAAGTGTGCGTCGAACCGCTGAGAAGTAATCTGTGAGACATTCAAAGAACTTCTTATGGCTAGAAGTATATCGTGATCTACACAATTAAAAGCATTATTAAAATCAAGGAGAGCAATTAATGTGAGCTCTCCCCTATCCAGAGCCAATCCGTGTGATGAGCGAAAACCAGATTGAAACCCATTAAAAAGAGGAATTTTATTTAAATAGGTAGTGAATTGACGATGTAGTATTCGTTCAAGAATTGAATTGAAGAATGAGAAGTGCACGACCAATATTGACAATACTGGCATAGTGGATGGCATAAAGTGGTTCTCAATCAAAAATGCATATGAGTCAACTTTCACAGTGATCGGTCACACGATGTCAAATATGCTAACATTAGTTTCTCAGCTCGGCTAGACTCAACTCGGTTAAAATTCAGGAAATTCAAACCTAGAAACAACTTTACATTATTAGTAAATTGTCAAATAAACAGATTTTTTTATGAAGTTGGTAACCCTGATTAATTTGACAACATGACCCGCGCACCCCGCAAAGCTGTCAGATGGTCGAATCGAGATCATTCTTGTTATTGTATTAGAAAATTGTTGAGTTGTTTATTTATTTTGAAAATCAATAGCAAAATTTTGACACTTCTGAAAATAAAAAGTTAAAGTTGAAGACCATCTGTGTTCTGAATGTGCGCATAGTTCTAATGTAAGGCAGATCTGTCATTAACAAGACTGTATTTTAGTTTTTGAAGTGTAACCTAATAGCATAACTAAATAATATAATATAATTAACAAAAGGAGGAGATCATAATGAAGTGTTTTTTCATAGACTGCACACTTTAAAGTGGTTATTAGTAGTTAACAGTTTGTGTAAATTATATGGTTTACGTTATTTCGTGATTGTAGAGTTGTTCCACAATACACTTATTTTGATGAGTTGATAGTAAGCTTAAAAAACCAAGGGTTCAGGTCTTTAGACACGAGCATAGACAGTTTTCATTAAAATAATTGAGTGAGCCTCATAAAATTCTTAAGATGTACATATTATATGCATCAGATTAAAATAAGACAGAGTGCACTGAATATCTGAGTTTTCTATTTCAGCGATCGAGCCTGAGATTAAATGATGAAGACTTGTGTTTGGGAAATAAGTTTGGCTGCCAGTCCCATGAGGTGCTGAGTCTCTCTACTTCTATAAGGTAAAGTTTTCAAGAAATTGTCTAAATTCAGCAACACATTTAAACTAGAAATGAAATTTATAAATTGATTTCAGAATTGATTGACAGTACATGAGCTTGCCCTTGAGGAAGAAAAATGGGGTACCAGGTAAAGTAAGACCGGATACTAGAATAGTAGCAAAAAGAATTTATTATTTGAAACTTTACCGTCAACAGACATCTCTAAGGGGAGTGAGAAAGGATTATTAAATAACAATATTAATAATATATGATGTGCTTTTAGGCCGGTGCTTATTTTAGTGCTGATAGTGAACTGGCATTAAATATTGGACTATATGATTCACTATTGCATCTACTTTTTAATATTCAATGCCGCTATGACCACAATGATTGTAAACCATCTGAAGCATCACATCAGTTATAAGAGAAAGAACTCAAAAAAATGAGCTATTGTGTCACAGTTTTACGATTTGGACAAAAAAACAATTGAACTGAGCTAAAATGATTATAGGGACTCGAATTGTTGAAACCAGTTTCATTAAGACAGATGCACTTGCGAAGTGTATGAGAACAGCAATTTTCAATGTTTACGGAGAGAAGACTGTCAAGCGGAAAAATGTATCTCAAAGCCACAAGGCTTGCTAGAGTCACCCGGTCTAACTAAGGTACAACAGTGGTCATAATAATTTGGTCAGTCTATGTATATTGGCAATTTGATTCCGTCACTCTTGTTTATGTTTAGACACTGCCTGAAGTGTTTTATAGTGTTTTTGTCTGGTATTTATTATTGAGTCCACCTCTGGGTTTGTCTTTACATGCATTACAACATCTATTATATTATATATTACATATGTTAAGATAATATATGTTTTTCATAATATTGTTTACAAGTGTCAGCGGAACGCACACCGCTAACCACTTACTGCACACTGTATCTTCATTGTTTGTTTAAATGTCTGTGTAAAAGTAAGTGAATAATACAAAATTAATTAACATTTGAACTACACAAAATGTAAAACTAAATTTCATCTTTCTCGGGGAATTTGTTTACATAGTTTTAAGTTAAACTATAACTCACTACATTGGACAGTTGACAACGGTGTGGTATTGAATGTGTGTGTAGAGGTTTGTTCAAGGAGTGTATTATGTTATTTACATGAAGGAAGCCTAATTTGATTCTTAAATGCAGGTTCAATGATCATTGGACAAGTAAACGGATCCTGTTAGATACTGATTCAACTTATAAGATTATTTTCTTTAGAAATGTATTCATGCAGCAGTATTATTGTTATTATTACATTTAAGCACTATATTTACATTCCCAGATAGTCATAATCTCTAAATATATATGCTGAAATGAAAGTAGGTTATAAAAACGGGTTCAAACAAAACTATTCATATAAATGCGCTTCTCGTGATTTTTCTACTAATCTGATGGCCTTTGTGGCGAGATGGTTAACAAGCCTGTCTATTACGAGGTGGTCTTGGGTGCGCTTTCGGTTTACATTTTGTAAATTGGACATTATTTCAAAAATTTTGAAAAACTTTTCATGTCGTTATAACAGCAATAATAATAAATATAAATAATAAAAACACGTAATATTTGTTAAAATACTTTCCCTAGAAGTGAATAATCATGCACATCGTTCACGAAATAACGTATTTTTACATATTTAAAGTTTATTTCAACTGAAAACTTTTTACGGATCACCGTCAATAACGTAATATTAGTAATTTACGGTTAATTTCATGAATTATCTAATTGTTATTCGATATTATTATTGAATATCATTAAAACTATTGGATTATTGTGTAATACTTACAATTTGTAGCGAAATAAACGCAGATCTTAATAAACTTCTTACAAATTTGAAGAGCCGACGCTTTCAGTAACTTGCGTGAAAAGAAAGTGTTGTCATGAATTAAGAATTAATTAAATTAAAATTAGAAATGTTGCCGAGTAAATAATTAAAAATGAATGATTGCGATGTTAAATTGTTTATATTATTAGGTGTTGGAATTAATTCGTAGCGTTTGATGAGAGATGACGTGGTTATTACAGTTTTCTGTTTTTACCATCAGAAACAAATTTATCGTAAAGCCGCTATTATTGGGTGTTATTTTTACGACGAATCTTATTCTTAATAGTTAATAACAATAAGTTGCAGCGATTTAAATATGTCAAAATTTATTCCAAATAAAGTGTCTTTGCGGGGAGTGATATTACATTATTTTAATATGAATAAAAGTGCTGCTGAAAGCCGTCGGATTTTAGTTAAGAACATGCTTTAGCTGATCAAACATGTCGGAAGTGGTTTGCGCTTTTTAAAAGTGGTGATTTTGACTTGGAAGACAAGGAACGCCTGAACAGCCAAAAAAATTTGAAGACAAAGAATTGGAGGATTTACCTGAAGAAAATTAATGTCAAACACTTCAAGAGTTGTCTACATCGTTGGGGGTTGATTTATCAACAGCAAGAAAACGCCTTAAAGCATTGGGAGTGATCCAAAAGGAAGGAAATTGGGTCCCATATGAATTAAAACCGAGGGGCATTGAAAGGCGTTTATTGACCTGTGAACTACTGCTTCAAAGGTACAAAAGAAAAAGTTTTTTACATCGTACTGTTACTGGTGATGAAAAATGGATATATTACAATAATCCGAAACGTAGAAAATCATGGGATAAGCTCGGACAACCATCATAATCAGTGCCAAAACGTAATATTCATAGGTCTAGCTCCTCCTTTGTATTTGGTGGGATCAACAAGGTGTGGTTTATTATGAATTGTTAAAACCAAATGAAACCATCACGGGGGATCGCTACCGATTATAACTGATACGCTTGAGTCGTGTATTGAACGAAAAACGGCCGGAATGGAGCGAAAGGCGCGACAAGTTATTTTGCCAGTATTCTCAATAATGTAATTTTTTTATTTTCATTTCAAATAAATCGTTATTTCTTTCAAAAAAACGCTACGAATTAATTCCAACACCTAATATTATTAATAATACATGTTTGTTTACGTAGTAATTTAGTAATTTTAATTTTTAATTAAAGCTAGCTTATATTTATATCTAAACCTTTAAGGAAAATAATTAGTAAATTTATTTTTAAATTGAATATATAATAAATAAAAATAAGCCCAAAAGTAGCATTTATTCCTTTTATTTATTTTAGTATTTATAATAACATGGGGTTTTAAAGACTGATGTGCAATAATAAAGCAGATTTAAATTCGTATATTACAACGCTATTTGATAAGGAAGAGGAAGTGAAGGAAGCAATGACTTAACAAATGTCAAACCTAAAATCATAAATAAATATTCTTAATTAGCTGAGGCGAGGATTTCTTAACGTGTGAATTAAATATTTATAATTTCTTATGGGGCTGTTGCCCGAATACTCAACATTCTTTAATAGACATCTGAAGCCATTAATACATGAAGGAGAATTAGCTGAGGCGACCTCTACGGGGTATTACAGTAATTGAGGGTGTGCCTCGTTCTCGTATTTTTACATGCTCGCTATTTCTGTTATATTATTATATCTATTTCTGTTTTGTTCAAAGTAAAATACAGTCGTGTTAATCTGCTACATTTGGAAAAAATCATGATTTCAGATAAATTTCAATTAAACTAATATTTAATAGGAATAATTCTTGTATGTGTAATAAGCGTATGGTTTTTATGAATATGCAGATATAAATAGAAGTGCATTACGGGTGCGTGGGTCATTGAATAAAAACATTTTGTTGCATTTATTTATTGTTATTATATTACTCCACTGTTTGTTGTTATAGCAATATTGTTCTCATTGAGGAAGGTCGAGAAAGAACAAATCAATAAATACTTTCTTTGATAATTTGTAGTTTAATTTCTTTACCTATAACATACACTTTTCTTAAATTAAATTGATACAGCGGATGGTCCAATACGCTTTCAATTAATAGCCAGTATGCTAAGCCAAGACTTCTATCATACATTTTTTACATAATTTTGTT
This sequence comes from Tineola bisselliella, assembly GCA_028551675.1. Lineage (NCBI taxonomy): Eukaryota > Metazoa > Arthropoda > Insecta > Lepidoptera > Tineidae > Tineola > Tineola bisselliella. Next base: position 26,739 of record JAPWLS010001055.1, on the reverse strand, counting down.
TTGTGACAAATTTATCTTTGTGTGAGAAGTGCATTTGTCGAAGTAGAATCGAATTGTAACCAGCTTAATCGCTCACAGAACACACGCTCATTGTGTTCATTTCAATATTTAAATCATATTAAATGCCGGCTGTGAGAGGTCCGAGGAAAGATCGTATGTACACATTTGTTGAACTTCGTCTGTCCACTGTGTTGAACCTAGGAATTGTGTTGTCTTTACATTATGGTTACTAGGTACAATGTATATGCGTCGACTTTTCTACACCTTACACTTTTTCTATCACAAAAAATTAGGTAATAAATGTTAGATTCGTAACCTACTTTAAGCATAAAAGTACTAAACGAAACTCCAATTCAAACGTTTCTACGTTATTGATTACGAAGTCTGAACGATATTGAATTGAAATTGCTTCAACGCCAAGGCACAAATAATGCATTAAGTTATACCTATTGAAATATTTAAAACAATTATAGATTAACGCTTTTCTTCTTGATTGACCACAGCTCGTGTCAAGGATGAAACACATACAATGTCAGTACAGGGTTCACGACAATTGTACAACGCCCAGGTCCTAAACAAATACCTACTTACCTAAAATAATATCATATTATATATCAATTGTTTTTTCAAAATTCATCATTAATAAATGTTTATTCCGACCGGGAATGGAACTCATGACTACATTCCCCCTGATGTTTGGCTAGAAACCACCACAGCAGCCTGCTTCAAATAAATGCAGTAGATAACTTATTTTTACGAGTTGTAGATATTTTTATTAATAAGGCGTTTCAATAGCAGTAGCGCACAATAGAAACATACATAGAAACCATCGTCTGTTATGCAAAAATACATTTTCTAGTTTGTTTTTTAAGATCTTTTTGCTGTCAGAAATAACAACCTTTATTTTAGTAAAAGAGAACAGTTAAAAGGAAAAGGTTTAATTAATTAATTGATTATAAAGAATTAAATAGACAACGTTTTTAAGCAAATGAGAAAATAATTAATGTATAAAGAAACTAATTAAATATTGATGGTGAGTGTATGAGTTTATACGCGGTAATAAATAAACAGAATAATGTTTTCATTGATATATACCTACATAACAAACCCCCGAAAAGCACTTGGATTGAAAATTAAGTGTCCAGCAACAGACTTTCAAATATAATATAATATGGATAAAACAGTAACGAGTAAGTCCCTTTGAAATGTAAAATACATTAGAACTTTTTACTCCACCTATTATTATTACGAGCTATAAAACTACACAAAACATCAATGAAATCATCATCAGTATATGAGAGAAAGGAGTTTAAATCTACGGGTCTAGGTATATGATGAGACAGATGTGCCGCAATCACACACGACGCGGGGATGCCGCAACACTGTACTGAGTCGGTGTATGCATTTTAAGTTAAAAGTTTGCAACGAAATAAAAGTTCCCGATAATTGGTCTTTCAAATATGTCAGATGTAGAAATATAAACAAATGGGTCTTGACAAAATAAATATCAATTATTAGAAAGAAATCATATTTAATAGTAAACTCATTAGGCATTAAGCAGTGTTTGTGAAAGGACAGTTTGATCCAAATGAATGGTTCGTCGATTCGGGAGCCAGAAGACATGATTAATGGCGCAGTTGATGTTAACAAATCACGTAAAGTAGTTGCGAACAAAACGAGTATGCAGATGCTGTGCGTTGTGAACAATCTGTGGGTTGTAAATAAGTCGACACGTGATATTATTGTTAAAAATGTTTGTGTATTCCAAATGTAACTGAGAGATTGAGAATAGCAACGAAGTGTATTTCCAGGAGAGAATATGTTTTATCAAAAATAAGCAGAAGACAAATTAAAATTATTTTCACATATTAATCACATCTGGTGGTGGGTATACGCATCTGTCTGAAATGATAACCAATAAAAAGTATTTCAGTTTCAAAACAGCCATCATGTTTCATTTCAACAATTACAAAGATTTTTATTAGAAAACCAAAATAACACAAAGATATTTTAACATTTGAAAATAATAAAGTGCCCTGACATGTAAACCACGCTCAGTCTAATGTTAAGATATGTCTGCAGGCAACAGCCACCTTCCCTATGCCAACTTGTGAATGTTGATGTACATCTATTAATGATTTGATGACATAACGTGTTCTCACGATTTTATAAGACAGACAAACTCATTGCAGAAGTAAAATAATCACGTGCACACACAAATATGGAATACTAACTCATATATTTAATATTATTTGGTTTACTAATAAAACTTCGCTTCGCTTTAGTTATGTCGGTTTAATTAATATTTCACAGAACGTTGCACAATGGTTTCACTCAGACTGGTGTCAGGTGAGCGCTGGCATGCCATAGGGTGGAGTGCTATCTCCTTATTCTTTTGCTTGTTAATAAATGCTATGCCGCAAGTCATATTGATGGGCATGAGATGGAATTGTTTTGGGATATGTATTAAAAATCTTTGCTTTCATATAGCCTGTGATCTGTATTGGGAATCCAGTATTTCACACCCTTTAAGGCAAAGCTTATGTTGGTGTGTTCTCTATTACTCTCTATAACTAACTATGCTGATATTTACTATTCCGACCTTAACGAAGAACTCCTAAACAAACTTGATCGTCTCTTGTGAAGAACTGAAATGGCTCAATATCTGGTCTCACAGATCTGTGCATTTTCTTTCCTTCCTTCACAATGTTCTTTTCAATCCTATGACTCCTTTAAAACTACTTTCAAATTTCTCTGCAACTCTATTGACCGCTCCCTTCGATCCACTTTCCTTATAACCATTGTGTGTATTTAAGTACAAATTATTATTAGTATGTAAATATTATTATTATTTGTGTTTATTTACTTTTTTATTATTATTCTGCTTCTTAATTAATTTCCATGAAGCAGTAACTTAAGGAATTGCAGATACAAAATAAAAACACAACTTATGTTAAATTAAACATTTATTATAAGTAGGGATACGTAAATTTCATATTTACGAAATAGACGCGATAGATGCGCAATTTGCAAAATAAATGCAATAAATGCGATTTTTTACGTTTTAGTAAATAACCGCGAAATTTCGATTATTTACATTATTAAAGCAAAATGATCAACAAAGTTTACGCGCCTACTGTGAATAAGTTAAGTAGGTATTTTATTTCATTTTTGGCATGTGTTTGGCACTTGTTCTCAAGCAATAATCGACACCTTGAAAGCATATGAAATAGAGTACTCTCAAGTAAAAAGCTTCTGATAACGTTACGTGACTGCATGTTACAACTTGCTTAAAATACTTATTGTTGACCATATTTTGCTTTAGCAATGCGGGGTACATGAAGTACATTTTACAGCTGACGTATAATATATAAAATATAGTATAAAAGATTTCAAGGAACTTAATTCTGTTGTAGCCAAGATAAAGATTTTTGCACTCTAGAAAAATGAAAAGTGCCTATTTTGCCTTATTATTTCTTTTTTAAGTGAATATGTATATGATAATTCTAGTGTCAGATACTTAAAATAATGTTTTGAAGATGAACTTCTAGGTAAACTATCCATTCAAAAGTTTAGATAAATGGTCTGTACACATGAGATGCAGTTCAACAAATGAAGCCTACCAAATCATTGGCAAGTTATTTCGTCCATCGATAACTGCAAAAATACTACTTTTCAAAGATATACCACAGGATATAATCATTTTCACAGACAAAAGACTTAATGTCGATAATCAAGAAACATCTGTTGATGTCGAACAAATTTTAGTAGCTACAAAGTCTCTGTACTCCAGTAAATAGTATAGATGCAGAGAGATATTTTAGTATTTACAACATTTGACCGGAAGCAGAGGCTGAAGGCGCGAAAATATCGAGACCACTACAATGCTAGCTTTCAATTAAGTATCTACTTATGCTAGTTATGCTATATAAAACATATAATGAAGAATATTGATTTTTATTTATTAATAAATTTTAATTTTTGCGAATAAATGCGAAATTTTGGATTCGCGTTTTTTATAAATGCGAAATTTCAATTTTTTATTTGCGAAAATTACGTATCCCTAATTATAAGATAATTGGTGATCATAGTTGAAACAATTGAATATGTTGTTGATATTAATAAAAAAGTCGGTTTAATACACTTTCTTAAAATACGCAGTGCGCGGCCTCAAAAGAATTAAGCCGAGTTTGAATGAAAATTTAGAAATATATCAACAAAAAGTTGGGGTCAAATTTAGAAACTCGGGGTTACCTTACAAGCTATCAGGTACTATCTATACTTAATCTAAGAGGCAGTGCGATGCGTCGAGTATGCTTTTTATTCAGTATGCTTTTTATTATTATCCTAATTTGCATGGATTTAGTTGGCCCAGCGCCATGCACGCTGGTTTCCCCCGAGTCTGTGGACCCCGACGTACTATTTTCATAATTTCATAATATGATTTACGCGCGTTAAAATGTCAGTTGTGTGATATCAGCTTTTTGTGCTATCCTTCTCTATCTTTCGTATGCATGCATATGCTAGAGCAGGTTGTCAAATGGAGAACATTTTGACATTCAAAAACTATGAAACGCGCCATCTATTGGCGTGTAGTTTAACTAGTTTAACTAATATATTACACCTTGTTCGACCGTATATTTAGCGCCATCTGTTATAAAGTAGAGTAACTAATATTGATTATTGATTTCATAATTTCATAATATGATTTACGCGCATTAAAATGTCAGTTGTGTGATATTGGCTTTTTGTGCTATCCTTCTCTATCTTTCGTATGCATGCACATGCTAGAGCAGGTTGTCAAATGGAGAATATTTTGACATTCAAAAACTATGAAACGCGCCATCTATTGGCGTGTAGTTTAACTAGTTTAAATAATATATTACACCTTGCACGACCGTATATTTAGCGCCATCTGTTATAAAGTAGAGTAACTAATATTGATTATTGATTTCATAATTTCATAATATGATTTACGCGCATTAAAATGTCAGTTGTGTGATATTAGCTTTTTGTGCTATCCTTCTCTATCTTTCGTATGCATGCATATGCTAGAGCAGGTTGTCAAATGGAGAACATTTTGACATTCAAAAACTATGAAACGCGCCATCTATTGGCGTGTAGTTTAACTAGTTTAAATAATATATTACACCTTGTACAATCGTATATTTAGCGCCATCTGTTATAAAGTAGAGTAACTAATATTGATTATTGATTTCATAATTTCATAATATGATTTACGCGCATTAAAATGTCAGTTGTGTGATATTAGCTTTTTGTGCTATCCTTCTCTATCTTTCGTATGCATGCACATGCTAGAGCAGGTTGTTAAATGGAGAACATTTTGACATTCAAAAACTATGAAACGCGCCATCTATTGGCGTGTAGTTTAACTAGTTTAACTAATACATTACACCTTGTACGACCGTATATTTAGCGCCATCTGTTATAAAATAGAGTAACTAATATTAATTATTGATTGAAATTAAAATAGAACAAGTTATCGGTGCAAAGGATGGACCTATTAAACATTAATTAAACCTTACTTTATATCTGGCTTGTTCTACATGTTTTCCCGAATCACTGTTATTGGCGTGTATTGCTCAATATGTTACTTATTTACAATACATTAGTGATTCAGGAAGAACCGAAAATCTATTTGAAAAGTAAACATTGGGAAATATAATATTGATTTTGATTGATTTAGGTATCATACTAAAACAAAGACATATTAAGAACAAACACTTTAATATAGTTATAAAAATGTATAAGTATAACAGTGTAATATCACTTTAAAGCTTTGTTTTATAAAACTAGTATAATTTTAATCAGTCTACACTACAAACAAACAAGAATTATTACTACTACACTGCAGCGCATACGTGCATTTGATCTCTAGACGACCAACTGTAACAGTGGAGATAATCATATAGTGAGTCCAATGCGAATAGGACATGACCAATGAAAATTAACCCTTTTTCAATACAACAATTAAACAATACATAAAATAACACATACTCATTCGGGAACTTAAAAATAGACTCGGGCATAGTAGGGCTGAAACAAACATGTAAGTAATATAAATAATGTTTGCAACATCCGATTCATGTAAATGCAACTTTTAATTAGTAATTGTAAAAACTGAGATATAAAGTCATACCATATATCTGGATAGGCGACCGTGGCCCGCAGATAGGCATTACGTTTCAACCAAGTAGTTTTTATTACTCCACTTTTGTTTCCGAACAATTTGAAAGAGAAAAGACATTAACATTAATAATAAATTTATACCAACTTCAGAAAATAAAATATATTTTTTCCAATATTGCACAATAACATTAGGCCCAAATAACAGTAATAAAACATACCCTGAGAACATGCTGATGCTTCCCTCTGGAAGGTCACCCCACAACCTCCTGAAAATATCACGTTGTATATAAGCTACATATGCCTGACACGTGCTCGACATGTACACTTTTTGGACAACCTGGTATAGATTTATTTATCAGTCACATTAATAAACGTGTGAAGCATTTTGCCTTGTAGCTTTAAGATCCCGATGCGTACGCCATTAACGCGTCCACAATACCTTGATCAGGTTTTTTTATTCTATACGTTCCCGCCCTATTCGGTTAGAATAAAAACAATTAGAAAAATTGTATAATAAAAGGCTACAAATATACTATTTATTAGTTCCGTTATGGCTCTCGCAACCCTGTTCCCCCTTATTCGAGTCTGATAACAGGTCAAAAAATTATTTTTCCAAATAGCGAGAATCTAATTGTGTCTCATTCTACCAATTGGCTAATCCAACCAATATATTAAGTACCCTGATCATCCGCACGGCATTGCCGGAAAGAAATATTTCACTTTTTTTAATCGAAAACTCCTTGTGTTAATATGGTTCCGTTATCGTAATTAAGCCGCTTTAACAGATTTATTTAACTATTGAGCACCATCAATTCAAATCATATATATATATATATATATATATATATTAGACCGGTTCAAAAAAATCGACTATTTTTTTTTTCAAAACCCGCAGTGAAATATCTTCCTAGTCATGAAAAAAGAAGCCTGTGAAAACGGGAGCTCTTAATATCAATTTTGAAAGGTCGCTCATCGTGAATTTCTATTTTACGTTTAAATAACATGGGTGTTACGGCCATATTCCCATATTTCCGCATTTATATATTTATTATTATTTATTTATTATAAAATACCCGCTCACACACCAAAAAGGTTGGTCTTGAAAGAAAAGAAACTTCAAGAAGAAAAATACTGTCGAATATAGACGTAAAATCCGCTGGAAAGTAAAAGTGAAAAATATAAGAAATTCCGCATATATAAGAATTCCGCATCTATTAATACAAGAAAACCACTATATACGTTCCCGCGGGAAGCTCTGAAGCCACCAAAGCAAGTAAGTGTGTGAGCTTCCTATATCCATCCCGCATTATATAAAATCCATAAAAAATACAGTCCACTTATATATCCCGCTCCCGCTAATAGAATACACCGCGCCGCAACAATGGGAAAATATTTTTTTTAACTTTGGAATTTTACAACTCAGTTTTGAATTAACATGTCGGAGTGAGCAATACATATTTTTGAAGGAAATTGAACGCTCTAAATAAATTGTCTCTTAAATTTTTTCTGTAAGTCCACTCCTTTAAAAGTTATTTGAGTTTAAAATTCAATATGTAATCAATTTAATTTTTTTTTCTTAAATTGTGATATAAATAAATTTTATCGCTTAACGAAAATAAAACTTATCTTCGAAAAAAATTATTTAAGATAAGTTTTATTTTCGTTATAATATATATATATATATATATATATATATATGATTTGAATTGATGGTGCTCAATAGTTAAATAAATCTGTTAAAAGACATCATATATATATATATATATTATATTGGGTTGTTGCCCGAATACTCAACATTCTTTAATAGACATCTGAAGCCATTAATAAAAGAAGAAGAATTTGCTGAGGCGACCTCTACGGGGTGTTACAGTAATTAAGGGTGTGCCTCGTTCTCGTATTTTTACATGCTCGCTATTTCTGTTATATTATTATAACTATTTCTGTTTTGTGCAAAGTAAAATACAGTCGTGTTAATCTGCTATATTTGGAAAAATCATGATTTCAGATAAATTTCAATTAAACTAATATTTAATAGGAATAATTCTTGTATGTGTAATAAGCGTATGGTTTTTATGAATATGCAGATAAAAATAGAAAGTGCATTACGGGTGCGTGGGTCATTGAATAAAAACATTTTGTTGCATTTATTTATTGTTATTATATTACTCCACTTTTTGTTGTTATAGCAATATTGTTCTCATTGAGGAAGGTCGAGAAAGAATAAATCAATAAATACTTTATTTAATAATATGTAGTTCATTTTCTTTACCTACAACATACATTTTTCTTAAATTAAATTGTTACTATGATCTCCGCAGTGGTTCCAGATCCGGGTTTGCATCATCGATTTAAATATGAAAGGCGCCTGATAGGGTGTCGATATGGCTTAGACATTCACTAGTGATTTTTGTGCTTAAAGTGACTACGAAATATTTATTAGAATGTAAACAGCGAATTTGTTATATGTATACAGGATGTCCCATAAATATTGAATCAAACGAGAACTGGAGACAGAAGTGGTCAAGTCCTATTAAATAAAACATTTATTATTAAAGAAACATATCAAACTAATATTTTTAAAAATAATGGGCAATACAGGCAGCCTCGACTTACGTCGAACAATTTTTTGACACTATTCCTCGAGTATACGTCAATTGTTTCGATTTCCGGCATAAGAGAATTTACTTGTCGCAAAAAAGAACATAGCGACTAAAACATGGCTGTACGTACAGGTTTAAACTAGAAATGTTAGATAAAAGTGCCCCATGTCTTGTTTCAAGAGTATATATATAGTAAAATAGTGTTACCAACAACATAACGAACTAAGCGTGAGATTGAATCACAGTTGTAGAAAAAGGAGTGTCTACTTTTTGTTGCAAATGTGCGGAGAATGGCATAGTAACTAACTAAAACGACGGGTCTTTCTGAGGATTCGTTGAACCAATGCAACAAGTTTTCATGTAGCACGATTAGTAAAGCAAACGCACTAAAATATCTGGGAGTTGCGATTGATGAGAGATTTACGTTTGTGAATACCCCGAAGCGATATCAGCAATCACCAGTTGCTGAAGACTATATGTAGAGCCCTCTGTCATGTTCTATAGAAGGCGTCTTGTAACGTATACCGTACAAACAAAACTCACATCAAAATTTTTCAAACGTGGGATTCGTTTATTTTGTTTCGTACGGCTGAGTGACATTCGAGTTTTAAACTCTACTCAGTGAATCTATGCTATTTCTGAGTACGGGCTTAAGAGTCCTGCGCTAACTATACGCTAGTAACTATATCTATATACTATATAACTCTAAATGCAAAGACAGAGCATACTACAATTGTTTTCTGTTTTAGTGCAAGATTGTTATCGAATTCTGAATATACTACTTTTTGCATTTGTGCACTTGCTTAATGGTGATATACGGGGTTATTATGTATACGAAAATGTAATTACCGTTGAAATATTTTACTTTTTAAATACTATATCATAAAAAAAATACAAGAGTTCTACACATGCAAGATAGGGGAAGATATGACCTTCAATAAGATTGTTTAAATCATACGTATAGTGGACAATCTTCAAATGGATACAGATTGGACTCGAAGAAACAAATATTAGAAAGGGATAACTGCATTATTATCGTGTCGCCTGCGTTCAATTGTCGAAGTTGAGGGATGTGTGAAAGGGATGCAGATATATTCTTTGTCGTTCACTTAATCGCGACGCTTCTCTTTTTATCGTTTATATAGCAACAAAACTGTATCCATTTGAAAATCGCAGTGTGTAGTTATTGAAATGACTGCGAAATAAAACAAAAACAAATGAGAAACAATCAGTTTAATATCATTATGAAAACTTTTTAATAGTATAATATAACATAAACGTAACCCAAACTTGTTTATCTAACAATTAACAAAAACTTAAGAAATAAAAAAAAACCTGGATCCAAAAATTTTAAACAAACACAAACGTTAACGATGTCGCTGCCGTCGTTGGAGCATCTGAAATTATATATCATATTTTATTTCCCCATACGACTCACTCAACTGACATATGCGATGTACTCGTTCAACGTAATGAGAAATAACATACCTATGGATATATTTATGCAAAGGAATAATCAGAGCCTCTCAAAATGGCCTGGAAACTGTAAACAAACAAAAAATATTACTATTATATTTTCGCCTATCACACATGATACTTAAATGCACAAAATGATACATACTCATTCAGACGGAGAATCTGGAATTGGGCTGAAATAAACATATATGTAAAATAAATAAATAAATAAAAATATATATAATCAATAATCTGATCCGGGATCAATCCGTGATCAACTATTCAACATGAAACATAAATAAAATGATACATACTTAAATAGGAGTACCGCAGAAGAGTCATCAAAGAAAGCGCTGAAACAAACATGTAAGTAACATAAATAACTGACTAAAAATATATTTATATAATGTACGAAACATCTGATGCATGTCGATGCAACATTCAAATAATCCTCCCTACTATATAAATGTGAATGTGAGTTTGTTTGTTACGTTTTCACGCAAGATTACCACATATTTTTGGAGGTACTAGAAGTAGTATAGGATACTTTTTATTTGTTACAATAGTTTCCAATTGACTATAGTTTTACCCGACAAAAATACTTATAATATAGTCTACAAAAATATCCTAGATTAATACTCTGCATGTTATCTTTTTAAATTGTTAGAATTAAAATTATTTATTTTTGTTACATTTCAATAAAGCATATTTTAAGATTTGAAACATCATTGTATGTAGTAATTTTTAAAAATTGATAATCCCAGCCAGGAAATAAAGCTTGCTTCAGGAAATAAACTATTTTTTCCAATATTACACGTTAACATTAGGATCTAATAATACCCATAACCCACGACACTACCATAAACATCACCGAAAATATTCAACAGTCCTATATATCTACTTATAAAAGCTTCGCTATTTACTTTAGTTTAGTTTCGTAGTCACGATAAGTAAGAAGTCACTAGTGACTGGCTAACCCACATCGACACCCTTTCTATTGTCTTTCACAATATATTTAAACAAATAATGCATATTTGGAACCCACTTGGAAAGATCTTTGCAGGCCTCCAAGACGAGTTTCTCGTTTGTCGCGTCCCTGAATAGCGGTGTGACTTTAGTAAAACGTGGCCTATTCGATAAATTTGGTAGTAATTTGTAAGATCTACATAGGTATAATAATATGTCCGTGAGGTTTGTCCAAGTGAATGACATAAAGTTAGTGAACTTGAAGAACTTCCTTCCTTCTTTCATATTATACTTTTGTAGGCAGGTTTTGTAAACAGCGTGTTAGAAGTAAAGTCATATACGTACATTTCCATCGGTTCGCAAGAAGGCGGCGCCGAATTTTGTCCCTCAACATGGCTGGTAGATGGTGTGCTGAAACAGAACATAGAGACTAAGAATAAACTGGACTGTGCGTACAAATGTAAATTAGAAATGTAACAGAAAAGTGGCAGCAAATCTTGTTTCAAGAGTCTGTTTTCTAATAGGTTTATTATCATATGAAGATATGTTAAACAGTCACTCCATATATAAAGTATTCGCTATTTGCAATCTAATAAATGTTTCGTAGTCATTGTAAGCTCAGAATTCAGTAGTGACTGTCTAAGACATACCGACACCATTTCTGACATCTTTTATAATATATTTAAATCAATGATGCATACTTGGGCAATACGTCAATGCCGAGATCTTCGCAGGTCTCCAAGATGAGTCTCTCGTATGTCGCAGCCCTGAATAACAAATTGTTAATAACTGGTGAAAATTATATGCACTAACCATTCTAGTTCTCTAAAGCATGCTTATAAATGCGTTTCCGACTTTAGTAACACGTGTCCTAGTCTATTTGACAAATTTGGTGGTAATTCCTAAGGTCTACATATAATAATATGCCTGTGAGGTCAGCCCAAGTGTGATTCACGTATAAAGTTAGTGAACTTGAAAAACTTCCTTCCTACTTTCATATCATACTTTTGTAGGCAGGATTAGTAAACATCGAGGCTTAAGAGGAGGCGGGTTCGATTTTTTGTTTTTAACGTGGCTGATTAATGTTATGAAGAAAAAGAACATAAAAACTAAGAATAAACTTGACTGTACGTAGAAATGTAAACTAGAAACGTAGTGGCAAAGTGGCTCCATGTCTTGTTTTATGAGTCTCTTTTCTAATTGGTTTATTATTATAAGAAGATATGTTAAAGAGTCACCCTATACAGTATGTCCCGTAAGTAGTGAATCAAGCGTTGGTTAAATATTGGTTGGAAAATTCAAACAAACATTTTCTTCATAAAACCAAATAACGTCTTTACCTCTTAACGTAAAAATAATTCAGTGAAATATACAACTTTATTAAATATTTATAAAATATACACCCAATAGAAATATTTTTGGAAAATTAAATCCTACATATTGCCCTTTATTTTTTAAAATATTAGTTAGATATGTTTTTTATATATGTTTTATTTAATAGGACTTGACTACTTCTGTCTCCAGTTGTCGTTTGATTCAATATTTATGGGACAGCCTGTATATAACAAATTCGCTATTTCCATTCTTATAAATATTTCGTAGTCACTTTAAGCACAGAAATCACTAGTGAATGTCTAAGTCATATCGACACCCTATCAGGCGTCTTTTTTCATAATATATTTAAATTAATGATGCAAACCCGGATGTGGAACCACTGCAGAGTTCCTTGTAGGCCTCCGAAACAAGTATCTCGTGTGTAGTGCCTCTGAAAAACAAATTGTAAATGATAGGTGAAAACAAAATTCAATCCTAATTGAATACAATTAAGCTCAACGGAAATAAACATTCATTGCGGCCTATTGGAAAGTAAACATTCCTCAAGGTACAATTTATTATATGTACTAACCGTTCTAGTTCTCTAAAGCATGCTTATAAATGCATTTCCGACTTTAGCTACACGTGACCTAGTCCATTTGACAAATTTGGTGGTAATGCCTTAGGTCTACATATACATAATAATATGTCTGTGAGGTTAGCCCAAGTGAATCACATAAAGTTAATGAACTTGAAAAACTTCCTTCCTACTTTCATGTCATACTTTTGTAGGCAGGATTAATAGACAACATAATAGAAGAATATTAATTATTGTATTATCTAATGTAACGTTGCTCATTCTAATGTTAGTGCATGCTGTGTTCACTCTGCATAGAGCCTACAATTGGATTGTTATAATTCTTAGTGTGATATTAGTTTCAAGTCTAGTTGTAGAGCCCTGTTTGTGGACCCAACAAAAAAATAAATAAATTATTATATCATATACGTACATTTCCATGGGTTCAGAAGGAGCCGAGTTCGACTGGTAGGTTTGGGCGTTAGCGGATGATTGTGTGCTGAAAAAGGACGTTGAGACTAAAACATGGCTGTACGGGCAGGTGTAAACTAGAAATGTTAAATAAAAGTGTCTCCATGTCTTGTTTTAAGAGTCTCTTTTCTAATAACAAACAAACAATATACATTAAACATTCACCCTATATATAAAAGCTTCGCTATTTGCATTCTAATAAATGTTTCGCAGTCACTCTAAGCACAGAAATCACTAGTGACTCTCTAAGACACCCTTTCTATCGTCTTTCATAATATATTTAAATCAATGATGCATACCCGGGTCCAAATTCGGCACATTTATTGACGCAGGCGTCCAAGACGAGATCTTCGTATGTCTTCTTCCTGAATAACAAATTATTAATAACTGATGAAAACAAAATTCAATCCTAATATGGATACAACTGAGCACAACCGAAATAAATATTTATTGCGGCCTATTGGTAAGTAAAGATTCCTCAAGGTACAATTTATTATATGTACTAACTATTCTAGTTCTCTAAAGCATGCTTATAAATGCGTTTCCGACTTTAGTTACACGTGAACTGATTTATTTCACTAATTTGCTGATAATTTATAAGATCTTTGTAAGGAAGAACTTTATTACTTCTTTCATGTTATACTTTTGTAGGCAGGATGAGTAAACAGTGTAATAGAAGCATAGTCATATACGTACTTTTGCACCCGTTTACGAGGTTTGCGAGGTTTACGAGGTTTACGTGGAGGCATGGTCGGTGTCATGGTTTCAGCATGACTATTTGGTGGTGTGCTGAAAATGTACATAGAGACAACATGACTGTGCGTACAAATGTAAATTAGAAATGTAACTGAAAAGTGACTAAAATCTTGTTTTATGAGTCTCTTCTCTAACAGGTTTATTATGATATGAAAATGCTTACACTGATGTGGAAGTCGGTATTGCTCCCGTTACCAAATTTGTCTGATCTGGTTCCACACTGAAAAGTATATAATTGTATAATTAGTCACGATCAGCGGACCTGTAACCGTAGTAAAATATTCGAAACATGATTTAAATGTTTATTGTGACTTTGTTAGCTTTTATTCGTTATTTATTACTAAAGACAGTATGAATAAATATATATTACAAATAAACACTAATAATTTATTTCATTTAACAGAAGTTCTTTCATGTTGTACTTTTGTAGGCAGGATGAGTAAACAGTGTAATAAAAGCATAGTCATATACGTACTTTTGCACCCGTTTACGAGGTTTGCGAGGTTTACGAGGTTTACGTGGAGGCATGGTCGGTGTCATGGTTTCAGCATGACTATTTGGTGGTGTGCTGAAAATGTACATAGAGACGACATGACTGTGCGTACAAATGTAAATTAGAAATGTAACTGAAAAGTGACTAAAATCTTGTTTTATGAGTCTCTTCTCTAACAGGTTTATTATGATATGAAAATGCTTACACTGATGTGGAAGTCGGTATTGCTCCCGTTACCAAATTTGTCTGATCTGGTTCCACACTGAAAAGTATATAATTGTATAATTAGTCACGATCAGCGGACCTGTAACCGTAGTAAAATATTCGAAACATGATTTAAATGTTTATTGTGACTTTGTTAGCTTTTATTCGTTATTTATTACTAAAGACAGTATGAATAAATATATATTACAAATAAACACTAATAATTTATTTCATTTAACAGAACTTCTTTCATGTTATACTTTTGTAGGCAGGATGAGTAAACAGTGTAATAAAAGCATAGTCATATACGTACTTTTGCACCCGTTTACGAGGTTTGCGAGGTTTACGAGGTTTACGTGGAGGCATGGTCGGTGTCATGGTTTCAGCATGACTATTTGGTGGTGTCCTGAAAATGTACATAGAGACGACATGACTGTGCGTACAAATGTAAATTAGAAATGTAACTGAAAAGTGACTAAAATCTTGTTTTATGAGTCTCTTCTCTAACAGGTTTATTATGATATGAAAATGCTTACACTGATGTGGAAGTCGGTATTGCTCCCGTTACCAAATTTGTCTGATCTGGTTCCACACTGAAAAGTATATAATTGTATAATTAGTCACGATCAGCGGACCTGTAACCGTAGTAAAATATTCGAAACATGATTTAAATGTTTATTGTGACTTTGTTAGCTTTTATTCGTTATTTATTACTAAAGACAGTATGAATAAATATATATTACAAATAAACACTAATAATTTATTTCATTTAACAGAACTTCTTTCATGTTATACTTTTGTAGGCAGGATGAGTAAACAGTGTAATAAAAGCATAGTCATATACGTACTTTTGCACCCGTTTACGAGGTTTGCGAGGTTTACGAGGTTTACGTGGAGGCATGGTCGGTGTCATGGTTTCAGCATGGTTTCAGCATGACTATTTGGTGGTGTCCTGAAAATGTACATAGAGACGACATGACTGTGCGTACAAATGTAAATTAGAAATGTAACTGAAAAGTGACTAAAATCTTGTTTTATGAGTCTCTTCTCTAACAGGTTTATTATGATATGAAAATGCTTACACTGATGTGGAAGTCGGTATTGCTCCCGTTACCAAATTTGTCTGATCTGGTTCCACACTGAAAAGTATATAATTGTATAATTAGTCACGATCAGCGGACCTGTAACCGTAGTAAATTTTCGAAACATGATTTAAATGTTTATTGTGACTTTGTTTATTTATTACTAAAGACAGTAAAATAAACTAAAAGCAAGTTAGATTATGTGTCAGAAGTAAAAAGAAATGTCTTATGTTCAAGTAAATATAAAGATACTGAAAATGCTTACACTGATGAGGAAGTCGGTATTGCTCCCGTTACCAAATTTGTCTGATCTGGTTCCACACTGAAAAGTATATAATTGTATAATTAGTCACGATCAGCGGACCTGTAACCGTAGTAAATTTTCGAAACATGATTTAAATGTTTATTGTGACTTTGTTAAGTTTTATTCGCTATTTATTACTAAAGACAGTAAAATAAACTAAAAGCAAGTTAGATTATGTGTCAGAAGTAAAAAGAAATGTCTTATGTTCAAGTAAATATAAAGATACTGAAAATGCTTATGAAATACTTATATTTTTGTACCAAGCACAACTTGCATACTTTTTTGATTTGAGTCTGAAATTTGGAAAAAACCAATTTGAATTAATTGCATTCCTATACACATAGTAAATAGTGCTGTGGTGTTTTAGGTGTGTTTTTAAATATAGTAGTATTGTTTTAAGATTTACATCCCTACTAATATTATAAATGTGAATGTGAGTTTGTTTGTTACGTTTTCACGCAATAACTACTTAGCCGATCATCATGAAACTTTGTACACATATTTTTGGAGGTACTAGAAGTAACATAGGATAGTTTTTGTTTTTAAAAAAAATAATTTTTTACTATAGTTTCAGCTATTTCTATTGAAATAATCTCTGATACTTATTTAATGACTTAAATGCGAGCGTAGCCGCGGGTAAAAGCTAGTAATATATAAAAAGGTGTGTGTTGAAGAATAAAATCGATCAGAGCTAAAATAAAAGAGTTGTAAATTTTGTAATCGCGAAGTTAGCCTCCAAACTTTGTTTTTTGACCACTTTTTTTGATTAACGGAACTATATTTTATTCTCAACTCTAGAACTCTTAGGGGAGCAATCAGAACTTATCCTTTTTTAAATTGCTCTTTAATTCGTACACACTTAAAAGGTATTATTTTAAGAGCCGCACATTGTATCTATTAATTAAACGAACACTATTTTATATTTTATTTGAATTAACATAAATCTTTATATTTAAAATTTAAGAGTGGTCAATTATGATTTTTAAACCGAATATTCGGTTAAACTTATATTCGGCACTTTTCTAATATATACATTATACTAGTGTCGTGCCCGAAAAAAAAAATACATGCTTGAAATACTCCTTCTGAACACAATTGATCTGCATATCACCCCGCTAAGATGTCTAGTTTCCGAGATATTGCGATTTAATTAAAAATAAATTAATATAAAACATTTCATAATCTAAAAGTGCTAATTCTTCTGAACAAAATTGTCCTTTATATTACACCGCTAAGACGTCTGCTTTCCGAGATATAACGATTTCAAAAAAAAATAAAATAAAGAAAAAAAAATCGAATAGCGAATATAGTACTCCAAAGTCAGAGCGTAATTTTTTTTATGAAAATTTAAAATAAAAGTTATTTCGAAAAGACTTCTACGATTTAGATCTATATGTAGATATATAAAAAAATGATATCATATATTTTACTTACGGTGGACGTCTGGGAGGTCGTTTAGGGTCAGGAGTGTTTCCCGACATCTAAAACAATTAAAAATTATGTTAAAGACAAATAAAAAATATATATTAATAATAAAATAATAAAATAAATATATAATAACCACACGCAGTCTGATGTTAAACTGGGATGAGATCCTTGACAGAAATGCTAGAAACGTATTTTAGCATTTTTGGGTTATATATTTGTTATACGAAAATTTCTCGAATACATAAATTTACATGTTTTAAATTATACGTAAAAAAAAGTAAAACGTACCTTATATTTAATTGAAAACGCCAATACTTGTAGAAAGCAGAACTGAGACACTCTCGCTGCGACGGGCACAAAACGACAAATTTCGAACGTCTATTGAGGTTTTTTTGAGCATTTTTCAAAAGTACCCACATGCATTTTTTAGTGAAAATTAAAAGAAACATGTTACACATCTACCGCCAAAATGGTGTCCGTACTCTTAATGAAGTCTTGGAGGTTTGTCCATGCAGTATTTACAATCATTTAAATAGTTTGAAATAAAATAAACAGCAATGCAAATATCGTTACAGTATAAATATTAATGTGGTTATGACAGTAATATTATTCAATTATTTTTAAATGTTTATTTAATTTAAATAAGTATAGTAATTTCTTTTTTATTTGCATGTGCATTGACTTTGTTGACATAAGTACAGGCAACTGGCCTGCGGATCATTTTGTTACGTAGTCGTTCACTGCTTGACGAATTCTGTATCGATATATATAGTAATTAAAAATTTGATGTCAACTTTATATATGTAGTTACGTTTAAGGGAAGGCATTTGACGGTCGTTAAATGGAGGGAAGAAAAATTTTATTTTACTATTATAAAATGTTTTCCTATTGAAATATAAAGAACACACACAGCTGCATTTATTATTAATTTTTGTAAAATATATAAATCAAATCGATCAGAGCCAAAATAATCGAGTTATAGGTCTTTGAAATTTCATTTTTTAAATTATGCTATTAGTAATAAATTAGCAATTTTCTTTCCAGTTTTGGATACCACTTTGAGAGTTCTATCAATTCGCTGAAGGAATGAAATTGATCAAAGGTAAAATAAAAAAGTTATAGCATCTTGAACTAAATCGAGTATTATTAAAATGGACATTAAATGTTGTTTACATCGTATGTGAATTACAAATACATTCGTTGCAGCACTTAGCCGATAAGTCTTCAGAGATAAATGCTCCTGTCTGATGTTAGAAGTTTGTTGCTAACCCTTATTATACATATTTCATATGGCTTCATTTAGGATCTGTACAACATGTCTATTTTTATTAATATATTGTGATAATAAAAATTATCTTAAAGTAGAAGCCAGAGTTTCCCGCTAAAACTTGATTAGAATTTGACTTTATACTTCATAATAAATAATACTAATGTTTTTTTCATCTAATGACACTTAATTTATCAGTGTTAAAATTAATAAGCAAATAAAGAAAAAAAAAATTATCTATAACTAAGTAGAAATTGAGTAACACGATAGAGCGCCATCTGCCTTTCTCAAACTGAACTAAATCCTTTCGCAGATAATGTAACTTATGATAGATTTGTTGAAGAATAATTGTAGAATAAGATCTTATTTATAAAAAAAATTACATCATTTTTACATTAAATATACACATTAAAGATAAATAAACCGTTCGTCGTTTTGAGTTATAATATATAGTTCTCTTTTCCTCCTGGGATGCTAGAAAGAGTAAAAGCTATTTGACTTATTTGACAATTGGTTTAATAGTACTATGTCAATAGATCTGTCAAAAATTAAAATGTCTGTTTCAAATTGATTTAAATTGCAAATAGAAATGGTGTTTTTAATGCATAATTTGTTATTAATATCTCGACTCTGGTTTTATTAGTCAAAAGTGCAGTTAACATTATTATGTTACAAATAAAAACATCAGACATGTTTATATATGATTATTCTCAGGTGCATATTAATTAATATATAGTTTGTTATGTTACCAAATTAAACATGTATGATTATCCATATTTATAGCTTTGTAGTGGATTTTGTGCCAAGCAATTGAATAGTTTACTCGTGGATAGAGGAATTAACTTTAATACAAGGAAACAGTACACTGTTTGTAACTTGGCGGTTGTGTGTCTCTCCATTATTATAACGAGTGTAACGTAACGTGAATATGTACAGAGAGTGGCCGGTAAGAAACTTTATAGTGTTTTAAAGCGACGCGTTTTGTTGTTATTTCCTACTACCACAGGTCATATATATCAACAAAAGTGTAACAATGCCCACCAGAGCAGGCCAACTAAACCTATGCTGGATGCAAAATAATGATTAGACACGGACAGTTTATTAACTCCCATACTCCTGTTCCTCAATGTCAGACAACCTGGAAAATGTGCAACTTGAAGGAGATGACTGAGCAAATACTTATGGTCGCTCAAAAACAAATTTAACGATGTAGTGGGAGACTTCTACATATTTCTGAGTTTCAAAGGTCAGCTGACACAGAAGGGGCCAGAAGAAGCATTAATTGAAATTATTTGTTTAGCTTTAGTTTTAATAACTTTTTCTAACTCACTCCTAAGATTATTTTTAATTACAAGAGTAGATGTCGTACATTCAAATACATTTCTAGTCATTGCTGTTTGGGTTCTATTTTCATGTGATACTGTTTCTGATTACCATGTGGCAGACACACCTCTAACGACATGGATTACTTAATCTAAAAAAGGATACGCAAGAGAAAGAAACAATACATTTTGTGTTATAACTTTAATTAAAATAAATGGTATTTGCTTAATTTTGAATGTTTATTGGTGTAGTTTAAATTATAAACCTCTCTGTAGTGGCCTGATAAATCTTGTATTGTGGTACTTTATGCCCACTAATATTCAAGTCAATAGATCGTTGAATATATTTATTGATATCCTAATATGATTTTTTTTTTTTAAAATATTTTTTTCTCAATTCTAATATTAAGTTCTGAAATGTTTCCAAACTACATCTTTCCCTCAGGATTGGGTGCATCCAATATTTTATTTCCAATGTCTTTATCCATTATCTTCTCAAATAATAATACATCACAAGAACTTCGTAGACATCCATCGTGCACAATCATCTCACTTAGTGTAAAAATTGGCTCTAGCTTCGATAATGTCCGACTGCAGACTGGTGTGAAAAGAGGCGCTGACAAGTGTGAATGCAGCGTAATGAATAACTTACATCTTATTCACATCATGGCAATGTTCACTGGCATTCAAGTCTGGTTGTATGAAGTGCAATGTTCCTCCCAATAACCACTTATACAATTTATGAGACGGGGTAATGTTATAGGAGTCTCAGTGCCAATTTACTCACCTGCCCACACTAGCTATACACAATAGCTATATATTCTTTCATCACTGAATCATACATAGTGAGATGAGCCAAATATCAAGTTTGTAGATTTTCCCATGCCTTCAAAGAGCCGCAACATGAACTTTATTATATACTATAATGAAAGTCTAATTTGCTTCAGTGAGTTGTAAGAAGAGCCAGATAATCCTATGGCAAGAGCCGCATGCGGCTCGCAAGCCGCGGTCTGCCGACCCCTGCACTAGGTGATTGTTTATTAGAACTATTCTTATCTGCAAAACGAAAAAACATACAAAACTTAAATAATGTGAACAAAACTCTATATTAACACTAGGTTTACGGGACCCGTCAATTTGACGGATTTCAAACTTCAAAAAGAAATACCGAAAAAACCATAGCATTAATTTTTACCATTTTGTAATGTAAATTAATAATTTCATCTAAAGCATTTATTCACACAATTATTTTTTTCCTAAGCCTTCCAATTTTTAAAATTTGTATGTAGTATACCTATCTCTACGAAACCCGTCAAATTGACGGGCTACCCAATTTCATAAATAATCTTTATACATGTATTTGTTTGGTTCGTAAAATCATTACTCCAGTAATAAACATTGGAATAAAAGAAAAATATCCACTAAGATGATACGACGCGGATAATTTTGCTGCCTCAGAACCCGTTATCTCAATCGCGCCCCGATAACGAAAGCTGCAGCAGATTATGTTGCCTGAGTGTATATTTTCGTAATCTAAATCTAAATGAATTCGGCCAAAATATTTTTTACTTTCACCTATCACCCTTTTCTAGCAATCATGAATAGAAACACGAGATGTAATAAGAAATTGACCAAAATTACTAAGATCAATGAGGATTGTTCTGAAGTGTCCTCCGAAGAAGATCAATATGAATTAGGTGAAAGTGATGATTACACTGAATATTCTGAATTCACTAAGACTGCAGAAATGGAAGGATCTTCGGATAGTGAAGAGGACAACTTCTTCAATAGACGTCGTAACAAGAAAAGGGCGCGGATTATTTCTAGTTCTGACACCGCGGATGAGAGGTAAGAAATTGCAGCTGACGGGACACGGTGGATGACACTGAAAGCAGGGAAATCCGTTCATACTATATTCAAGAATATCGCAGGGCCTACTGGTTACACAAAAATAAATATTATGTTGGGACGTGTAACTAGTGCTTTTGAATTGTTAATTGCCGCTCACATTATAAAACATATAAAAGACTGGACTATACCGGATCGAAAATATCCAGAAAGGAGTTTATATTTTCTTTAGCCGATGAATTAGCTGGAGAAAATAAGGAGAACATTCGTCACAGTTCAGACGTTTCAGATCTGTCACCTACAACAACAGGAGTGCAAAAAAGTTGCCAGGTGGGCTACTGTAATAAAAATAGAAGCAGTAATGTATTGTAAAAAGATCGTATGCGAAAAATGCACAAAAGAAATTCAATACGTTTGTAAAAAATGTCTTTATCGAAAATATGATTATGTAGCGTTTATAATTATTATTGTTATCATTTCCGTAATTAAAAAAATGTTGACTTATTATTTTATTTTTACGTGAAGTCTTATATTATTAAACTCAAATTTAGTTTGAATAAATTGTTTTTTTTTAAGGAAATACGTATTTTCATCCACCCGTCAATTTGACGGGTGCTCGTAGAGATAGGTATATAAGAAACGCCCGTAAACCTCTTCTAAATCTTGAAAATTTATTTCTGAAACTTAAAAAATAAATGCGTTTCGGCTGCTCTACCGTGTATCTCAATTGCAATTGATGAGAAATTTACGTTTGTGAATACCCCGAAGCGATATCAGGAATCACCAGTTGCTGAAGACTATATGTAGGGTCCTCTGTCATGTTCTATAGAAGGCGTCTTGTAACGTATACCGTACATATACCATATACCTTTGCGCCTTAATAATTATGACTAGGGTTATTTAAACAAAAATATACCATATACAAAATGTTCAGGCGTTACGGCTTTTGCGATTTATTTTTCTCTTGAGAGTGGGTGGGAGAGAGATGGAACTGTAAGCTTATCTCGGTTGTTTTCTTAATTCTATTTCTGTCTATATTATTTTATGCGTGTTCTACCCCAAATGAAAAAGGGGTTCATGTCAGATACGTCACCAAAGATATGAATTCTCTCTGTGTACCGTTTATATACCTACAAAACTGTATCCATTTGAAAATTGCCGTGTGTAGTTATTGAAATGACTGCGAAATAAAACAAAAACAAATGAAAAACAATCAGTTTAATATCATTATGAAAACTTGTTAACAAAAGTTTAGTAATATAATAGTATAATATAACTTTAATCAGTTCTTTGAGAAAACATTTTAAAAAATAAACACATCCCAAACCTGTTTATCTTACAATTAACAAAAACTTGACCTAAAATTTTAATATACTAAAATATAATAGTGTAAGATCACTTTAAACACTTGTTTTGTAAAACTCCTATAAACAAAGTATAAATTAAATCTAACAATTAACAAAAACTTGTTAAATAAAACTTAAGATAAAAAAACCTGGATCAAAAAATTTTAAACAAAAAATAATTAAAACTGTATAAAAAAGCAACTGATAACTTCCTAAGACACAAACGTTAACGATGTCGCTGCCGTCGTTGGAGCATCTGAAATTAGATATCATATTTTATTTCCCCATACGACTCACTCAACTGACATATGCGATGTACTCGTTCAACGTAATGAGAAATAACATACCTATGGATATATTTATGCTAAGGAGTAATCAGTCTCTCAAAATGGCCTGGAAACTGTAAACAAACACAAATATTACTATTATATTTTCGCCTATCACACATGATACTTAAATGCACAAAATGATACATACTCATTCAGACGAAGAATCTGGAATTGGACTGAAACAAACACGTAAGTAAAATAAATAAATAAATAAAAATATATTAATATAATCAAAAATAAATAAAATCAAAAAAATAAATAAAACCGCAGAAGCGCTGGAAAGCGCTGAAATAAACATGTAACATAAATAACTGACTAAAAATATATTTATATAATGTACGTAACATCTGATGCATGTCGATGCAACATTCAAATAATAATTTATGATATAAAGTGTACCATTCCTCTGGCCATTTCATAAAAGCAGAGAGAGAGGCCAGCCTTAGTAACCATCTTCCTCCAGTTTCAGTCGTTAATTTCCAATTTCGTTCAGAGAAAATGCTTTTAGATTAATATTCTTAATAAATTTATACAGATTTGCTTCAGGAAATAAACTATTTTTTCTGTGTCTACAATGTAGATTAGAAATGTAACAGAAGAGTGGCTGCAAATCTTGTTTCAAGAGTCTCTTCTCACCCTATACAGTATGTCCCGTAAGTAGTGAATCAAACGAAAACTGGAAACAGAAGGAGTCACGTCATATCAAATAAAATTGTAAAAAAACTAGAGATGTGCCGATTATGACTTTGGCCGACTAGCCGACTAGCCGATTAGTCGGTTGTAAATAAGCCGACTAGTCGGCCGACTAATCGGCCAAGCCGACTACGGTTTAGGGGATTTACAGCTGATTCGCTGCAATTTCAGTCACTACTGACATGTGGACAAATATAAATAACAAAAAAAGTTTTTTGACTCACTAGTTTGACGATAGTTTCAAATATCATCACGCAGAATTGCAATATATGTCATTAAATATTATGTTGATTTGTTTTTTAATTGAGATACTAATTTTGTTTGATAAATGTTATCAATATATTTTCTTTACAAGGAAGTAACACATACATTTTATTCAGAAATAGACACAAAGTAAGAAGCCGGATAGTCGGCGCTTTTTGCCGATTAGTCGCCGACTAGTCGCCGACTACGATAGTGGCCGGATAGTCGGCTTTACCGACTAGTGGCCGACTAGTCGGAACATCTCTAAAAAAAACATATCTAACTAATAGTTAAAAAATAATGGGCAAATTGTATATTTCTAAAAATATTTCAATTGGGTGATGTATTTCATAAATACTTAATAAAGTTGTATATTTCACTGAATTATTTTTATCTCAAGAATTAAAACGTTATTGGGCTTTACGACGAAAATGATTGTTTATAATTTATATTACCTTATGGAAAATAAATTTTAAAAAAATTTGAACATTTTTAGTATGAAGTTTAGACGAAGCCTGTTTTAAAAAAATATACTGCACAATTTTGGTCCATTATTATAAAAATGTCTACATTTCATGACGATTCTAAAAACTTACATGTTCTTAATGTCAATCTCGAGATATGCACGAAAAAAATCGAAATAATTGGGGCTTCGTCAAAAATTAGATACTGCAGCGGATAGAGTCTGAAAAAATCGACGAGCACTAAATTCTTCAAAAAAGGATTTTGTACGACATTATTGGTTACGTATTAGTCAGTGAAAGACATTTTGAATAAATAAAATAAAATTTAATACTAATCACACGCATTTCTTTATTGAATATGGGCAATATTTTAGAAATATAATTTAATATAGTGGGCTTTGTTTTTATTTCAAATAACAGTATTGTACAGTTTCAGAATCGCATGTAGATATTTCTATAATAATGGGCCAAAATTATGTAGTACATTTTTTTAAAGCAGGCTTCGTTTAAACTTCATACCAAAAATTGTACAAATTTAATTTTCTTTACAAAAAGGTATGTTTTTTAATAATGTTGGTTGGAAAATTCAAAACAAACATTTTCTTCGTAAAGCCAAATAACGTCTTTAACTCTTAACATAAAAATAATTCAGTGAAATGTACAACTTTATTAAATATATATAACATATACACACAATAAAAATGTTTTTGGAAAAGTAAATACATATTGCCCATTATTTTTTAAAATATTAGTTAGATATGTTTTTTTCATATATTTTTTATTTAATAGGACTTGACCCCTTCTGTCTCCAGTTCTGGTTTGATTCAATATTTATGGGACACCCAAAATATTTCGTAGTCACTTTAAGCACAAATATCACTAATGGCTGTCTAAGCCATATCGACACCTTTCCTAGCGTCTTTCATAATATATTCAAATCAATGATGCATACCTGGACGCAATTTGGGGGCAGCGTCCTCCATCTGCCTCCGAAGCGGATCTCACGGTTCTCCTCGCTCTGAATTATAAAGTATTTATAACTGATGGAAACAAAATTCAATCCTAATAAGAGTACAACTGAGCACAACGGAAATAAACGTTTATTGCGGCCTATTGGTTCCATTATCATTCCTCAAGGTACAATTTATTATATGTACTAACTATTCCAGTTCTCTAAAACGTGCTTATAAATACGTTTCCGACGTTAGTTACACGTGAACAAGTCTATTTCACAAATTTGGTAGTAATGCATAAGGTCCACATATAATAATATGCCCGTGAGGTTTATCCAAGTCCCAATATGAAAATGGTGAACTTGGAGAACTTCCTTCCATCTTTCATATCATACTTTTGTAGGCAGGTTTAGTAGACAGTGTAATAGAAATATAGTCATATACGTACTTTTCCATTTCTATACGGCTTTTTCG
>JAPWLS010000313.1:0-16514 GCA_028551675.1 Tineola bisselliella | reverse complement strand
CAATATGATTTTTTTTTTTGTTTTTTTTTTTTCACATTTTGAGTTACATTATTGAAATTTTAATCCGGGTTTTTAAAAATATTCTATAGCCTATGTTCATCAGGGATAATGTAGGATTGTAATGGTAAAAGAATTTTTCAAATCGGTCCAGTAGTTTCGGAGCCTATTCAATACATACAAACAATCAAATGTTTATATATTAGTATAGATATAGATGAATTTCAAATGTGAACTTATAAATAAAAACGTTATATTTCTTAAATCAAAAACAATTGAAAAAGAAATGAAAAACTGACAGCTCGTTTGAGCGGCAAAATTAGGCTTAGACATCGAATTGTCCGAACAGTTGTTTTTGTCAATTTTGAGATCGAATTTTGTTTTGAAAATTTCCTTATTCCCTCGATCGCGATTAATGGAAGATTTTACAAGAAGAATCAATAGGTTTTATCTAGTTGTGCGATATATTACAGTTAGTTGAAAACGAAAAAATATGTGAATAAATATAAATAAAAATAGTTTTGTCTTGTTGACTGAGGTCCTCTTTTAAGTAAAGATATATATATTAATTGTATTATAACTATATAGTTATATTATTATATAACTTATAATTATATTATTTTAAAAATAAACTATAATTTATAATATTTTTAAAAAGTTTTTAATATGACTATAATATACGTAACTAAAATTTACTATGGTTTCTCAAACTATAATAAATATTAATATTTTAATAGATTAATGTTTACACTTAATATTTTACTTGTAAAATTCTGGATTGGAAATTAATCCGTTCATTTTTTCATCAAGCTCTTTCACATTTTTGATATAGGGTTGTAGGGGCGCATATTTCTCAAATCTAAAGTATATAGTAGTATAGTAGTTTGTGCTATTCGAAAGCATTTCCTGGCATGGTGAAGGCAACATTTTTTATAATCCTTGTTACGGGATTCTTGAGCTTCTTCTGAAAGTTGAGCAGTGAGTAGCATTCCAAACTATTTTATAATACTTTCTCCATGGATTAAAATTTTGTGAACTGGAGATAGTGTATAATACCACGCATACTTATTCACATAGATTCTGGCAGTTTCAGCAGCATAACTGCCAAATTTTTCAGTATTGATCATTAAACCTGAAGAAAGATCATATGTTCTTCCTTTTTCAATATAGGAGAGTAATAAGTCGCTTAGAACAATTGGATGTAGACATTTTAATATTATAAAATAATAATGTTAAAATGTGGTGATGATCTATAATCAAATAAATATGTATTACTATGAAATTTTGTTTATATGTATATATTAGCTGGCATTTTAACCACACTCCGCCCGATGAGGGTGGTGTGCATTTTTTAGATTGTATTTCACCACGAAATGAGTGCAAACATGATAAGATATACTGTAATGATTGAATAATTGATAGTAATTATAAAAAAACGATACAAATTATTGATAGAAATATTTTACATTTAAAAGCGCGGTAACGTGAGGTTTTCCGTTTTCCGAATTTTGTAACATTTTACCTCATTACTCTCAAGTTAGCAGATAGTAGCAGCTAATTTTTTTAATAACTCTTTTAGGGATATCTAGGCTATAAAACAACACAAAATGTAAAGCGTGGGCAGGCGTGGCCAACTGTTAAAAGTTTCGTTGAAGTTTAAAAAAATATTTTTTCTATGAATCTATTAAGAAATTTAATATTATTAAAATTTTAGATTTCTTTTACAGCATAATATACTTTTTGAACTCTACGAAAGATGCCCTTTTTAAAAATATATAACAATATGGGTCCTTTCTTTGTAATTATACCTTAAATTTAACCTTGATGGAGTAGTTGCACGATAAAGAAAACGAATTTCACATTGCACTTCATTTGATGAGGTTTATTGTAATATATCTTATTACAATGTTTCAAAAATCTATTGCATATTAAAGTATGGATATTTATCTTTAAAATAAAACCAAAACATGCGCATTTTCCAATACTTCAAAAAGGTAGTTTTGAGATGGCCTTGTATGGGCATTTTCCATACAGTGATAAATGCGTTAACGTTTGACATTTAGTCAATGTCATATGTCAATTTGTCAACCTCAAATAACATGCCCGACATATGCCTTGTGAAGTGGACAAAAACATGACCCATGATAACAAATGAAGAGGTCTTTTGAAAAGTGAAACCCTTTCTAAACCATTGTATTATTTAAACTAGAAGATAAATCGCTCACTTTTCTTGGGCCGTATTTATAAGCGCTATTTATTGTATCATTTGTTTTTTTATTAAAATTATTTTGACAATTTTCATCCAAAATGTGAACAGCGTCACTCATAGGCGGGCGAGGTCGGACACGATTTATTTCCGGGCGTAAAGGGCTCGCAATCCAGCCGACATTTCTTGTCGGCGCCGACACAAAATCGGTGTCGGACCAGTGTAAATAGCTTCATATAAAATACTCTGCCACTGGAACATCCGATTAAAATCCGGACCCGACAGCCGACAAGTGTGAACGTAGCATTAGTAGGACCCAGTGGTATTCGTCGAATTACGTATGACTAATCAGTACCCCTAGGCCCTAATTATATAAACTACAAAACAAGTTGCAAAATTTAAATATAAGTATATGAATACGGCTCTCAAATGTTCTCTTAAACATCTTAACTAAATCAGTTCAGTATCATTTAGCGGCGAGATTTTATATGGATAAGGTTTTGAATCTTCAAAAGTTCCTCGTTAAAATGTTTCTTTTACTTGTCTTATTTTTTATTGCTTTTTATTATTATTATTTAACTAAAAGAACATTTTATTTGTCGTTAAATAAAATACCTACTTATCCGAATATTATGCCGTTGATTTTTCAATTTATCTTCAGTTTTAATATCACTGGTAAGCATTATTTTATATTTTCCTTTTATAAAAAAAAACAACAAAAGAAGAAACAATGATTATAAATTCAATTTTAGGATTATTTGAACATATGAAAAAATTAACAAAATTTTCTAATGAAAGCAACGGTGTTTCTAAATTTTGGCTTGGGCCGTTTCCTGTCATTGGTAAGTTATTGTACATATTAATTCATCGTACAGTAAAACTGCTTTAAATTATACGCCTATATGGTAACTAAGATAACCAATGTCACCGCGGCATGTACCTTTAATACTGAACAGAATACACAGGGTATATTTGACCTAGGACGATAAAGCTCAGTGTTTCGGATACATTATTATGTAATAACGCCCTCTATCGCCAATAAGAGAACTACCAGTCGGTCAAAATGACCGGATGACTCGTGATTGCAAAGTATTAAATATAATTCAATAAATTTATTGTAGAATTGTAAAAAAAATAAACTAAATATCTTATTCGCAGATATCAAACCCAT
Source organism: Tineola bisselliella (assembly GCA_028551675.1). NCBI lineage: Eukaryota > Metazoa > Arthropoda > Insecta > Lepidoptera > Tineidae > Tineola > Tineola bisselliella. The sequence goes on along the minus strand of JAPWLS010000313.1, from coordinate 13,140 downwards.
ATTGACCCGGTGGTAGTTCTAGTGTTAATATAACAAAAAATAAACTAAATATCTTATTCGCAGTGATATCAAACCCAGAAGATGCGGATACTGTGTTAAATACATGTCTAAACAAAGGATTCGTTTATAAATTCTCCAAACCCTGGGTCGGAGATGGCCTGATTACTTCTAAAGGTATGCATTGTAAATTAAATAAAGATATTTATCTTTTTTCAATTAAAATAATAGCAATTACACTCAAAATATATTAAAGGGTAATTCAAAAGTCAGTTGAACGTTTGGCGCCGAAAATATGGTATTCATTTATATTAATCCACTTCAATGGGCATATTTTTAAACTAAACTTCCGTCGTTTTGAATTCACAGTACGTAAAAGGCGTCCCGCGTCTTGACGTAAATAGATCTACGCAGTGGGAGAGGAAAAAGTCATAATATAATTAATTCGCCTGCATATTTTTGTTTTTATTAGTTATTTTATAATTTCCTTCATCACAGCTTCAATCTGGAAACGCCACATAAAGAAATTATCTCCCGCATTCAACCAAAAAGTAATCGACGGATTTATTGATATATTTAACGAGCAATCTGAATTGCTAGTTGAAAAACTTATGACTCAAATTGATAAAACTGCTTTTGATATTTATCCCTTTATTGGCGCTGCTAATTTAGCTACAATTTGTGGTAAGTTTCAAGTAATTAAATAGAATTATTTCAGTAATTAATATCATATTAATTTGTTTAAAACGAAAACTCAATTGAAAAAACTAGGATACTTCTAGTATATATTTTTGAAAATAATTTTATTCTTCTTCTTTTATTAATGGCCTCAGATATCTATTAAAGACAATTCAACCAATGTCGAGTATTCAATAAGAAATTATAAAATTTTAATTTACATGTAAATTTTCATGTCAAAAAAAAAACAAAAAAAAACGTAAAAATATTAACCAGCAATAATTTTATTATTGCTGTGTATTTTTTTTAATTGGTTTATTAAAAGCAATTGCCATTATTATTGCAACCTATTATTTAGTAATTACTACACTTCAAAATATTTATATCTTTTTTAAGTTTTTAATGTAAAGATAATTTTGGTGGGAAAATTTAAATAACTTTATTTCTCTTAACATATGATATATCTTTGCATTTTGTTTTGTTTATCCCACTTCTGACACCATGTTATAGTAAAACACTAATTTTACTTATAAATGTGTTTTAATGATCAGATGACAAAAAACTGTCACCCCAGGCGTCTCGGCGCGAACTGCCAATTGACAGTTGTATTCTTAAAATTATATTGGCACTGAATGCAAAGATATATCCTTCATTCACGTTTTAGAAACAGCAATGGGTACAAAGATGGATTTTCAATCGACGCCAAACCACCCGTATTTGAATTCGATTAAGACAATGCTTACAATAATAACGAAACGCTCCAGTTCTTTATGGTTACATTTAAATTGTATATTTAATTTGACAAAATTAAAACATGCGCACGATAATGCGATTGAAGTTTTACATAAAGTATCCAATGATGTAAGTATTTACGCGTAATAATAAAAATAAATACATAAAAAGTTTATTTTGTAAATACAATTTGTCTTGGCACCAAAAACCAGTGTTGGTTTGTCTTGGTGCTATACATTCGCCTTATATTTCTTAACATTAATATAATTTAACTTAATATAACATAGTCCAGCTTAATACCACATAATAAATTGTGAAAAGTAATAAGAAATTGGATAAATTACAATGTAACTCACGACATAATTACTTCTTTTAAAATTGCATTGTATATAGTAACTACCTCTGAATTCAATTCCGTTTATTTGATATATTTAATTTTATCTCTTTTATTGCAGATTATACAATTTAAGAAAAATGAATTCGATCAAATAAAGGACGATACATCGGAGACAAGTAAATTTTTTTTCATTTATATTTTTAGCATAAAATTATTCAGTCGTCACAACTAGCTCCTATTGTTATATCCGGTTACTTCCAAACCGGTTAATCCTGATACATGACTACGTATTTCACGGGTTCGATTCCCGATCGAAGCGATTGTTGTCTCCTCAAGCCGGCATAGTGGAAGCGACAACTTGCACTCTAGCCTAACATCTACCGGCGTATGATCATATGCCAAAAACCTGTATATATTGTTATCTATATATTATTATTAATTCATTCACAGATACATTCCGTCCATTCCTAGATTTAATACTAGGCATAAACAGAAAAGAGAATATATTTACGCCGCAACAAATAAGGGAGCAAGTAGACACGATGATCGCAGCCGGCCATGAAACATCATCGCATGCAATTCTGTTTACTTTGTTATGTTTAGCAAAACATCAAGAAGTACAGGATAAAGTTTATGAAGAGTAAGATGTTTGTTTCATTTAAATATTCAAATAAAAGCTAGTGTACGAATTATAGACAAAAGTAATGGGCCGTTAATACATCCTACGCCTAAATTAAAATAAAACAAATTGTATTCCTCATGAAATTTTAAATATAGAATACGATCGAACGAAAAACAAAAACAAATCAAGCGGTTTTTTTATTGTTTCTCACGCTACTTTTTTATCGTCGTTTTTTTATTTCGTATTCAATACACTGGAAAATGCGATAATTATAATAATATTTCAGATTAAAAGAAGTTTTTGATTGTAAAGAGTGCTATGTAGAAAAAGCGGACTTATCAAAACTAATATACTTAGAAGCTGTGATGAAGGAATCAATGAGACTCTATCCCGTTGTACCTATGGTTTTTCGTTATGTTGACAAGGATATTAAATTGAGTAAGTATCTTTAATTAAAAAATATATTTATTAACTATTTATTATCGGCAAGACGTCTAGTATCAGCTGGTTCAGCAGTGAGTGTCTTACGACAGATGAAGATAAACTATCGTATAAACAAACGCAATAATATTAATGCCTTAATAACTCAAGATATACGAATAACTAAATTATTTTCACAGGAAATCATATAATACCAAAAGGTTGTAACAGCGCAATATCCATCTGGGGAATGAACAGAGACGTAACTTGGGGACGAGACTGTAATAACTTCAGGCCCGAACGTTGGTTAAACCCTAATGAAATACCAGCCCATCCAGCATCCTTCGCCAGTTTTAGTTATGGAAAACGTGTTTGTATAGGTATTGTAATAAATATTCATACTGATGACGTCATACCGTCGACGTTAACTTGAGCAGTTTTTTATTTTCAATTACAGGAAGAAAGTACGCGATGACGTCAATGAAAATAATGTTATCGTATTTATTGCGGCGCTTCCGGTTCAAAGCTGAGAACACTAATATGAAATTTGACGTACACTTTGTGTTAAAACCTGTGGAAAATCATTTGTTAAATATTAGTTTACGATAATTAAATATATTTTTAATTTTATGTTTGTAACATTCGCACTGAGTTATAATAATAATAAACATATAAAACTAAATATACTATGCAAAATAAAATTTTATAGTATGTATTTTTAAGATTATTTATTCAAAATAATCAAAATAGTTGATGAATCCTTTTTTTATTTAGTTATTATTTATTATAGTCAAAAGAATGCACTACTTTAACACTAGAACTACTAACCGGTCAATATGACCGGTTTCAAAAATTTCTCACAAGACTTTTATATACAACCCTACTCGTTATTTTTTGTAAACGATTCTATTATTTACAATTCTACAATCAATTTATTGAATTATATTTAATACTTTGCACGCACAAGTCATCGGTCATTTTGACCGGTTGATAAAAATAAGTCATATTGACCGGCTCGTAGTTCTAGTGTTAATAGGTCGAATTATTATCGCAAAATTGTGACATTTCTTTTGACAGAATGTAGTGTTGCAATGTGAAAAACGTGAATGCTTGCCACGTAACCCACATTATTAGCATTATATTTATATGTAGGTTTAAATAAAAAACTAAACCCAATAATATATATTTTTATTCAATTCAATCAACATGCAATAATTGGTTCACAAAAACTACTTGAAACTTAGATATATATTTTCATTGAATTAAATATATTATCAACAAACACTCGATTAGAATTCTTTCAGAAATATAATTTTGAATATACTTAATAGGTCCCATCTCTTTTTGAAAGAATAAAGCAAATAAACAATTTAAAAAAAAAACACCTATATTGACATATAAATATTAAATGCTCCTAATTACGAAATTATCCTTGGTAGGATACTGCGGAACAGCGTGTTATAAATTACTCTACGCCTTTTAATCGTGTTTTGTCATTCTTTTATAACGTTTCTAGCACACGAATAAATGACTCGTAAGATTGACTGTCTAGACCAGTGTTTCCCAACGTGGGGCCCACGCCCCACAGGAGGGCAATTCGAAGTTTAACCCTTTCGCTCCGGGCAATTGAAATGCAATGCTAGATTTCCGTGCCAAATTTAACGAAACAAGCGAATTCTCAAATAATTGAAGTAAATAATTATTAGGTATAATTTTGCTTGACTAGTCCATTAGATTAGAATTTTAGAAAGGCTAAGGTAGGGCATGGCACAAAAAAGGTTGGGAAACACTTGTCATGAAATCGCTCTCTCGATTCCAGAATTCTATTTACCTGGGCATTCTCTCTCTATACTAATACTAGGATTTTCTACCTCGAGATGGTCTCCATCCTCTCCCCTTACAACCATCCTCAACCTGCCTCCGTATATATCTCTTATTTTGCTCTGACCCTTTTATGGGTGCAAATCTACTACAAGTTACTCCCCTTTTATGGGTGTAAAGCTACTACAACTTATTCCTCTTAGAATAATATCTCATTATTATTCTATGGATTCTACATAATAATAAGTTGTTATGCTTACTATTTCTCCAATTACAATACTACGTAGTATATACTCACAAATTACTCTCATATTTTACCAATTTAATCTCATTTAATCCAAACCAATAGTGTCAGCACAACTCCTCCTTTTTACGTCGCAATAAAAACCTGTCTCTTTTTTATAACCCTTCTTACCAGTATAAAATCTTATTTCTCAGTGTTGCCATATGTAAAAGTAAATTAATATCTCGCATTTCGCGACAACACTGGTTTAAATTGATATGTTAAGATAACTTTTTCCGCTGATAATTAATTTGGTAAAATGGCGTCAGTTAGTTTTAAAATTTAGAGAAGATTAATGTTCTTTACACATTTATATATTATATCTCCATTCCCTGTTTCATATTATATTTTCCACTGCTTTTAGTAGTAAGCATAAATATTTTTTAACATGAGTAATTACGTGTAAAATCATATTTGATAATATACTATTAGGTTATTACTCGAATTCTCCTTATAAGACAAATGAGACAAGAAAAAAACAAAAAAACGCACCGTTGCATTTTCAATGTATTAGTCGAGATCCTTAATACAATGATCCTTACACTTCTCTCTAAGCAAATGCATTCACGAGCGCCCCCTTTTATATTAGTTTTGGTTTAACGTTTATCTAATATATTTAAGTCAATGAGCATTTTGTTACAATTGAAGTAAACAACTACTCTACATAAATACATTTATTACAAGTATACTAATCACATTTGAAATATAAATTTTATCAAGACATAATAGATTTACTACTGTAGATAGAATTCACAAAAACATTACATAAATCAATTAAAATATTTTACCATAGACACAGATTCTATATTCTATCCCTACAGAAACTTGAAATTTCTCACAATAAAATCTCTATCTAAAATTTAAACATTTATTTTTAAAAGAGATTTTTATTTTTGTACATAATAAATTGACTCAATAAAAACTAAAATTAAATAATAATATAATTCAACTAAAAATATCACAGAGCACAAAAATCAAAAAACGCCCGCCTTCTTTAGAAACGTTTCACTTAATAACATAGTGTTGTACAGTCGATATACATTATCGACATCGTTTATAAATAAATACATATATGCGTCAAAATAAAAGCAATGCAGTGGTCAAAAGAATTTATTGCAACATAAACTTTAAAAGATTAAATTAGACCCTTTTATACCGATTTTTTTTTCACCGTGGCGATGAACCCAAAGCGACATAGGCAAACACTACGGCAAAGAAAAGCCACAGTCAAGAATAGCAGTTTATCCATGCATCTGTCACTTTGACAGTCCAAACGTACTTTCATCAAACTTTTGATAAAAAAGGGTCAAAATCTACATCAGTCATTCTCAACCTTTTTTTTGTCGCGGCACAAAGATTAATTACAAATAATAACAATGATACTTTTGATGAGAAATTTGAGCTCGATATATTACTAAACTTTGAGGGCAGACAAAAGTGCCTCAGCACAACAGTTGAGAAACACTGATCTACATAATCATTATACCTTGTTTCAGATGATGCATTTAAGACTAGAGTTATTTCCTCTTAAATATAATATTTAAGCATTTATATTCAACATATATTATTATTATTTCTTTGCTAGCTTTCTTTAATACCATTTTTCACAGATAACGTTTAAATTGTCATGGACCTGTCTTAATGGAATCTATGTCTTTTCTCTTAAACTTAATATTTAAGCATTTGCTCTTAACATTTGTGTCCTTGTCAGTGGCAGCAGGTTTCCCATGTAGATTATTAATAACGACTTCCATTTCAGCCACTTTATCTGTTAACTTTTTATTAGTATCACGCAACTGCCTTATTTGGAATCTTTGTCTCTTAATAGTGTCCTGTGCTTTCATGAGATTGAGCTTTATTTTGCGCATCTGAGACGTGTCCTCGATAGTCAATTGGACATACTCCGGGTACTTTGATTTGGTGTCAGTTCGTCGTGAAGTCGGAGAAGATTGTTCCACTGATCCGTTATCTTGAAAAATTTCAACGACTGGTTCTATGACAGATTCTTCTTCAATCTGAAAATGTTAATTTAATTCCAGTTATGCATATAATTTACATCTACAATGATTTAAGCTGAATAAGGATGAATCTTGTATAGATTTTAAAACCATTTCATAATTAAATTGGTATAGATGTAGGTATAAGAATATATAAGTATAAATAAACTAAATATTTAAAATACCTTTTCAATTTTGATTGTCGTTTTGTTTTCAGATTCAGTGCTATGGGCATTGTCAGATTGTCTGGATGAATAATTCTGCAAAAATTTTCTTAAGTTTTACTACATTGCTTACAATTCATATCATATTGTTAATACATTTATTTATTTTGCAATTACCTCAGTAAAATATGGATGTAGTTTCAATGTTGGAAAAGCATCTGCGCATAGTTGTGTACAAGGATTCCTTTGTAAGAAAGTCTCATCCTCAAAATGAACTGAACATATCGTGTCATGTTTTCCGGGTGACCAGTCGCATTTCCCTGTCGCTAAGATCCATTTACTTTTTACTTGAGGATCGTTAGGAAACCTGAAAAGCACCTCAGTAAAAATCATGATCAACATGATTCCATAAAACAGACTGAAGTAGATAATGTTTTAATATATAAGATAATTTGTACATAAGGTTAGATATATAAATAAATTATTAAGAGTAATAAATAAATGCATATACATACAATGCTCTGACCCTAAATTAGGATACCCTGCATTATAGAACTCAGAACAAGTACAACACAAACATAACTAGACCCAGAACAAGTATCTATTTTTAAATATATATATATTTATGCATATTGTTGTTAGGTATTTGATTATTAATATACCTAATTAAGAGTAAAAGTTGAAATAAAAAAATAGCCTGAAAACAAAAGAAAGCATTATAAGAGAAAAGAAAAGGCACAATACATCACTTATATAAATGTGTATAAAACATATATTAGTTAACAAAGCATTTTACACTCTGAATGAAGCTATAAATGAGTCAATGAAAAAAAATATTTATTGTTAAAGTGAGCAAAGCATCATTACCGTTGCTGCATATTATTGTATTATTAAGTACAATTGTATTGAACCAATAGGAACCTACAGATAGGATATTGAATTCACAGATTACGCTTCAGCCATTTGTGTAGCAAAAAATAAAAACAAATGAATTGAATTACTTACTTGTGATATGTAACGCCAGAATTATGCTTATTGACGTTCTTACTTTGATTACAACACCAAATCACGGCACAATGGGGCATTTTAATATATTTTAGAGCAATTGCCGAAGTACATATTCAAAATATAATTAGGAATGTCTCTAGTTGCAGCGGGTCGTATTCTTGGCTCTGTGATAAATATAAAATTATTACAACTAAGCTAATACTACTACAATACCTGAGACTTACAGACTTGTAATAATAAACTTATTGCTTTAAAGCATTTTAAAAAAATGTAAAGTGAAACTTAAAAACATTATTGTTCATCATCTGAATCTAAATCATCACTAGAATCAGAACTACTGTCAGAGCTAGAATCAGAACTGGAATCCGAACTTGATGTATCATCTTCATCATCTTCACCAATTTCAATGGGATGTATAACTCCAGGAATGAGCGAAAGGGACGCCAAGCGCACTGCTATTTCATTCTCAACTACATTTGAGCCCAATTCTTCATTTTGAACCAAATTGGCTGCAAATTCAAGCTCATCTAACTCCATGTCCAAATCTGTTTTTTTCATTTCAATATTCACCAAATTCATATATAAATCCTCAATTTTTTTACTCCGGCATTTTTGTATGAAGACTAAGTAGTCTTTTATGAACAATTGGTTTAAAATGTATCGAGCATCATTACTACTGTTAAACATTTGATGTATATCTATTAAGCAACGTACTATCAACCTTTTCCCATGTTTTAGCAATAATGTGACATCACTCTTGACTTTTTCACACAGTTCATAGTTCCGGAATATTGGATATGTAAGGGCTCGCCGGTAACAAGCTATAAGAGTTTCTTTAAGCTCTTTGAAGGAACAAAACCAGCCAAAGGTTGAGCACAACTTATTTATTGTCCAACTTGATTCTATTGTGCTCTCGTTTAAAGTAGTACGTTTGTCATAGCAATACCCAAACAAAATATCAACCAATCCATACATCACCATTTTGTATTCTGTCTGAGTCAACAAGTAGTTCTTATTTGGTAACTCCTTTAATAGTGATATTTCATCATCAGTAAATGAAATGTTCGAGTTAAATTCTGGATCATCCCAATAGATTCGTAATTCAATGTAAGGATTGATCAATTCATTATCAAAGTAGTCAGCCAAATAATGGTCGGTTGAGAAACGATTGTTCTCATGCTGAAGTCGAAGAATGTTCCGATGCTCTATTGATACCTCCTCAGGAGCCCTCAGTTCAAATATTTGAGGGAATTCTGTGCCAATATCTTTGAATTGATTGAATGTTTTATTGGCGAATCCGAATCCAAAACCACTTACATCAGGATTTGTCTCCATTTGCTCACTATCATCTATAGTTGTTATGCCATCCTCATCTAAGGCCTCAACTAAAGATGGATTAACGTTAGGAATCTCACGTACTGCCAGCAGACTGGTAATCATATCCAAGTTCTCAAAATTCTCGCCAGGAGTCACTTTATCAAAGACCAAAGCAAAATCACCAGTTGTTGAATCATATTTTCCCTTGGAATTGTCATTATCAATAATATTACCCGGCAGTCGGAGTCTCAAAAAGTAAGGTCGGGAGGAAAAGAGGAAATTCTGCCCATCTACGTCGATTTCAGTGTTACTAATGTAAGCAAAGGGCGCATGTACTGTGACAAAGACATGGTTCTCATCTTGAGACAGCTTGAACCTCGGTGTTAACATTATGAAACAATTATCGCTCACCTAATTTGAAGTGTACCACGGCACCACTCAGATCAAAACAAAGTAAAACTGCACGAAACAGTGAAGAAAAGTCTATTCAAAGTTCTTCATTTTAACACACAGCGCAGCGATACGCGCAAGGTAAACACCACGCAAGTCAAAACAAAATCAATCAAACAATAAGAAAACTACTTTGTCTACACACTACGACGAACTATTAAATGACTAGATAATAAAATACTGTAGAATATAGTACCGGTCAGCAAGAATTATTTTTCTAATCTTGCGCTTATTCAAGCATCATGCTGCGATTACTACCTTTGTTATTGAATTCACAAAATATAAAGTAATTGAATTGAATATCCGATTGATAATGAATATCCGGCTCGTGTGCGGATAAATCTATAAATATATAAAAACTTACAAAAGATAAACTTTGCTTAGAAATGAAGATTTAAAAACAAAAACATCCTTAAAAAATTATTTAAAAATAATTATATTTAAAGACAAGGCTGTAAAACGACAAGCCTTTTGTCTTCAACACTAACAAAAGTAAACTGTCAGGAAATATTTTTATTTGGTAATTTAAAAAAATATTGGTGTAGGTACCTAATTTGGCAATTTTATAGACGCAATATTTAAAGTGTATGTACAAGTATTCTTCAGGATGAATATGTTTCCAAATAGGCCTTCTGGCCGTAAAAGATGGAATTTACATGGTAAATATAAATATATTTTGTTCTGTATAAGTTAATTGTATGAACCGATAATTTTACTCTTTTCACTAAATTGCGATTCAAAATAACAGCATTTAATATTTGTCTAGGGACAATAATACTTTTTAATAAATATTTGATGCAGATGGACCCCAAGGCTCTTTGCGTCGGCTTAGGAACCAGCTGGCTGAAGATGGATGTGCAGAATCACAAGTTGTACTTGCCAAACAATTATTAGAAGAGAAATGTGGTATGTACTTTAGTTTGCTATATTTGTATTTAAAACTTTCATACAGTTACATTATTTTAATTAAAATATATATCACAATAAATTTAATTTAATCATGTTTTCAAAGATTCTCGGACATCAATAACATAGTACAATTAAAAATTTAAATATTTGATTGTTATTTTTATTTTTAGAATTGGAAGCCGACAAAATCTCAAACTTTAAACAAGCATTGGATTGGTTGATTTGTGCAACAGAACAGGGGCACATTGAAGCGAGAAGACTCTTACGTAGGTGAGTCAACTAAACTAATGCAAGGTTTTTAACAAAGTCAAAAAAGTTAATTAACACTATTATTACTCTGACATTTCTATTTTACTGCACATGTGATATTTGTCAGACTTGTTTGGCAGTAAATCATGAATAAATTATTATTAGGTAATTAATTAAGGAACTTCTTAACGAAGGACTAAATTTATTAGTTATCTCACCACGACTGGACACTCCATCTTTGTTTTCATAAGTTGACAGTTTTCATAAACTTGTAGTTTCCTTCCCATCCGCAATTGCCTATAGTTTAATATAGGAATACAAAGAGTGGTAGGCACACAGATGATGGCTATTAGCCCAGTATGCCGTTCCGGGGGTAGTACCACCACTTTCAAGCGGAGTACTAGTGAAATGACCTAGTCGCGTTTCGGGGTCAGCTTGGAAGTAGCCGGGATAACGAGAGGAGTGTGCCCCGTCAATTTGGACAGAGCACATTCGTCTCCTCAAGCCGGCATAGTGGAGTCGACTGTCTGTGGTAACTTCTAGCTTAACATAAAGCGCAGTGTAACCATATGCTAGACTAATATAGAAACATATACCTGGTGTGACAGTTATATGAGAATGATGATTACATTGTAAGTAATAGCTTTGTCATTTGAAAGCACAGTGATCTATGTGAGATCTTGATTGATACTGGACAAACTTCCCATTAAGTAGTATTCAAAATAAGAAAGCTTCTCAGAACTGTTTGCAATCTAAAGTTACACGAGGCCAGATATGTGCATGCAACTTGCATGTTAATTATTAGCTATAATTTTAATATACCTACATAAAATAGTTCATATGATCTTGTAATCTATGTCAATGACAGTTATTGTTAAGTAGGGCCGATGTCACCAAATTCTTACTAGTAACAATTATACTTTAATAAAAGCAACAATTGCTTGGGTTTTAAAGTATGGTTAAAGTTTTGGTAGAACCGGGCCTTTGAAATTCATAACATAACATTGGAATGTTAAACATAAGCAAAATGTACAACATTTGAGTCTGGTTGCTTTGTAAATGTAATAATGTCGAGTCGCGATTATTTGAAATGGTGCACTAATTGGAATCGAGTGAAAAATGAATTAAATATGTATGTATGCTATATTTATTAATTAAAATAAATCTCTAGTTAGAAAACTATATATTAAAGAAGAAAAAAAGTTTAAATTCTGAGGAATTATAATTATCGTCATCCGGTTTCTTGTGTTTCACGAATAGAATGTTTATAAATAGAACGGAAGTCGTTATTTTGCGGTCGGTCGTAAGTCTTCGGTAGTATAGTGGTAAGTATCCCCGCCTGTCACGCGGGAGACCGGGGTTCGATTCCCCGCCGGAGAGGTCTTTTTTTTTCGTTTATTTTTTATATAATACATAATTAAGTTTTTCGAAACAATTTTGACGAATGTAATTTTTTTTATTTACTACTTAAACTAAAATATTTTTGCCGCTAGCGCATAGCTAGGATAAATGTTACGTTCGATCCACGGTCGATACAAATATTTATTTCAATTTATTCATAAAAAACGAGGTATTTGTTTGGAGTTTATGTTAAATTAATAATAATAATAATAATAACTCTTTATTGCACTCTTTATTGATTGTTTAATCATATGTTTATATTTATTGTTTTTTTTCTTGATACTATTATTTATAATTGTATTTTGACAAGTTCAAGTGTTACAAATGTGAGAACCTACGGATAATGTATTTAAAAAAAAATTGTGGATAATTGTATATTTTTATTTTACCTGTAAAAAAGGGGAAAATAATTTTTGCTTTTAATAAACAATAAATAATATGTACCTAATATTTATATAATTGTTTTTATTGAAGTGCTATATGTTGTATTAATTTGCAGGTGCGTCCGCAGCGGTGTAATAGACCAAGACAACGCGGCCATAGTGCGTGCTAAATCGTGCTTAGCTGCGAGCAGACAGGAGACCGTTGCAAGGAAAGCCGCGAGGGATCTCTTTGCAAGGTGATATGATTGACACGAGTTGCATAGGCATAGATGTTGAAACCTTGAATAAAGTACTGTAATATAAGATAATCAGATTCTGTAACCTCATTGAGAAAATAATTAAATAAAGGATCCTATTCAAAACTGCCCAAAT
>JAPWLS010001137.1:0-35388 GCA_028551675.1 Tineola bisselliella | reverse complement strand
TAAACCAGATTCCATGAACGCGACTTTAATGATGGCAACTTATGTAAAAAAATACAGGGAAATTCCCAACAACAGGACTTTTGGTTACCTAGCTACGCCACTGTATTGAGTACTGTGGGTTTTACATGTGATATGCACTTGGTTTAGGAATCAGTTTTCAATTCATCAAAGTGTGACTTGAGTATAAAAGTATATTTTTCCTTGATCAGGTTGTAAAAACGTGAATGACAAGGCTGTGACGTGCCTGGCGACGCATTGTCCGGATTTGGAGGTGTTGAATATACAAGGATGTGAAGTGAGTGTTCGACTGTTAAACCTAAAGTTCACTCATCAATCATCTATTGGTAAAAACTGAATTATGATCTTAAGAATGTTTACTGAGTTTTAAGCTGGTGACATTATCTCAATACAACAACGAAGAATGTACACAAACAAACTGCATGATAATTACTTTATTAGGAATCTACATGGTCATATAAAACTATGTAAAACACGCATTCCATGAGATTGTATGTGAATATTTTTTTTATTATTTTCCCACTTTTTAGTAATGTTATTTGCTTAAAACGAAGCAATATGTTCATTTGTTCACTATCGACAGACCAATTCCAACCCCTACAGATATCCCTGCGCAGGGGTGGTGTCCTAATTGTGAATGTGCGTTTGCGCAGAGCGTGTCGGACGAGTCCGTGGTGCAGCTGGGCGGGTGCATGCGGCGGCTGTGCGTGTCGGGGTGCTCGCGCATCACGGACGCGACGCTGTGCTCACTGGCGGCCAAGTGCCCCGACCTGTGCACGCTGCAGCTGGCGCAGTGCTCCCTGCTGACCGATGCGGGCTTCCAAGCCTTGGCCAGGGTGGGTGATAGAGATTTATTATTGCTCATGTGTTTGTACAACATACATTATATTAACTGTGACTGTGAATCAAACCCTAGGTATTTTTGTTTACCCTTAGGTATACAATAGGATGACAATGTCCCTATACAGCAGCTATTCTTCTACGTCATAGTAGATTTATTATATATTATTATGACATTAGTATGTAAGTGGAAAATGGCAGTATACAGCAGCTAAATCAAATCTATATATATAAAACTCAAAGGTGACTGACTTAGTGATCTATCAACGCACAGCCCAAACCACTTGACGGATCGGGCTGAAATTTGTCATGCAGGTAGATGTTATGACGTAGGCATCCGCTAAAAAAGGATTTTGATCAATTCTACCCCCAAGGGGATAAAATAGGGGATGAAAGTTTGTATAAATCTTATTAGATTTTCGACTGATTGAACTGAAATTAAAAATTGACAGATATGTGGTTAATAACTGGAGCAAGTTTTCAATTATGACCCACGACAGGAATGGTGATAACTACTTAACACACGTTAAACAAAAGTAAAGCCACACAAACTAAACCTAATTAACAATAATATTTCTTAACGCGATATTTGTATTGATGAGTGCGGTCGCGCTGACGTCATCCGTTATCGAGATATCGCAAAAACAAATTTTGAAATTCGCGCGCGAAACGTCAGATGTTGTCGCGGCGGCGGTCGAGAGCATAATGAAGCCGGGTCGCATGACGTCAAGAGCGCAACGCAAATACGAGTAAACCACACCCCGGACGGCGTAAGCCCCGCCCACAACGATAGTCACTGGTCGCTTTGTATGGAGCGCTATTTAATAAATTTAAATAATATTTTAAATAATTTCGCCTTCCATACTGGCCGCGCGATGAAAAGCGTCCAAGCAGATAGGGGTTTGTGGAGATTTTTTTTTGACTTTTTGAAAATTAAAAAAACTATATCGACATGAAATTTAATTTCCTGCAACTTTCTCTTCCGCGGCGACCGCCTATCTCTCACCGTTTCCGAGATATCGCTGTCACTTCCGGTTTTTACTATGACTTCCGGTAAAAGTCGGATTTTTCCCGAGGTCACATGGAGGTCCTCTACACATCCCTATACGTCACACATCCCCACCACACCTGCAAGTGCTTTAGAATTGATGTCAATGAGTGAGTGAGTGAGTCAGTGAGTGGTAGTCCAGCTATATATATTATAATAATAGTCGAGCTATATATATTATAATAATAATTACATTTTAACAAATAAGAAACAGATTTAGAGCAATTGGCGATCTTATCACTAAAAGTAGTTTCTTCCAGATAGCCAATTGTCTTAGAAGAAGCAGTATTGGTATTGGGCAATGCAATTTAGATAAATAAAATACGTAAATATAAGTAAACTAAATACATAATGAACATACATATATTATATCAGTGGGCTTATCACGAATTTTAGTCTGGCTTTCAAACCTAGTTCGCTTCAAGCGATTTGTATGGAAATTTGAGCAGCGCCACCGCGTGCGGATTTGGAACTACAATATTTTAGATACTTTTTGCTAATTTTCGAATGTCTAGATCTTTCGTTCATTTGATAGATTGCTGGTACTCGTTAGTGGTTAGTAAAAATTCATGATCCCGATTGCTAACGGATCCGTTTTACTTGTGACAGCTCGACTCGAAAGCCAGACTACATTCGTGACAAGCCCACTGAAGGAGAGAGGTATAATGATTCAAGTTCTGTCTTCCTTACTCACATATGCGTGTGGTTGTTTTCAGAGTTGTAAAATGCTAGAACGCATGGACCTGGAGGAATGTGTTCTAATAACAGACTCGACGTTAGTGCACTTGGCTATGGGATGTCCGAGGCTCGAGAAATTAGTAAGTTTGCTTATGATCAAGGATTAATAATAAGATAAGTAGCCGGGATAACGAGAGGAGTGTGCCCTGTCAATTTGGACAGAGCACATTCGTCTCCTCAAGCCGGCATAGTGGGGTAACAGTTGTCTATGCTCACGGACCGCACTCTAGCTTAACATCAGGCGGAGTGTGGTCAGTGGTCACATGCTGGGCTATTAATAAAAAAAGGAATTTGAGTTTCGTTATAGAATTGTACTTGATTATTATATTAGTATTAAAGTTGAGGTTATCTTCTATATATATAAAAATGAATGTTTGTCTGTATGTCCTTTATAGAATCGTAAACTATGCATTTGATCATGTGATGATCTTTAGCAAAGTTGTTTCTGAGTTGGTACGACCAATTTTCGACAGATGGCGCCACTGTCATTCCAATGAATTTCATATATTGCCATGACAGTTCATGACAGCTCACATTGACTATATTGTCTTCTAAATGACTCAAAATGAATTAAATATTTGTGTAACGTCTTTCCTTCAAATTTATTTTAGTTGGTGGCATAGCAACGTGCGTAGGGTGCAGCTGGTATATAATAGTATTGTTTGTTGCAGACGCTGTCCCATTGTGAGCTAATAACGGATTATGGCATCAAGCAGTTGTCGATGTCTCCGTGTGCGGCCGAGCATTTAACTGTATTAGGTCAGTTTTATCATGCCCTAATTTTTAATATCATATTGTTTCCACTGGTAACCTGTGGGCTTATGACGAATTTAGTCTGGCTTTCGAATAGAGCTGTCACAAGTAAAACGGATCCGTTAGTAATCGGGATCATGAATTTTTACTAACGACTAACGAGCACCAGCAATCTATTAAATGAACAAAAGATCGAGACGTTCGAAAAAAAGCGCACGCGGTGGCGCTGCTCAAATTTCCATACAAATTCGAAAGCCAGACTAAAATTCGTGATAAGCCCACTGATTGCTTGACACTGAACTCAAGGCTGGAGCTTAGAATCATTGCAAGTGGATTCCTGCACAATTATACCCATAAGTGAGTGCAATTGTATGATGGTTGTGCGCAGGTCTCGACAACTGCCCCTTGGTGACGGACGGGGCGCTGGAACACCTGAGCTCGTGTCACAACTTGCAATTGATAGAATTGTACGATTGCCAACTTGTGACCAGAAACGCCATCAGGAAATTACGTGTAAGTGTTGTTCGTATTCAATTAATCAATCGATTCAATCAATTATTTGCGTATATCGTTTCCAGAATCATCTCCCAAATATAAAAGTGCACGCGTACTTCGCGCCCGTCACTCCGCCAGTCACCGGCGCTGGCTCGCGGCCCCGCTACTGTCGCTGTTGCAATATCATTTGAATAATTATGTTATAGTTAAATGTAATTAATCGCCAACGAAACCCTGTCTGAGATTAATAAGCGAATGCACTCAAACTCAAGTATAGTCGCGGAACATCGCTCAAGCTCATGCCTTGATATATCGTGACGTAAGTTGTTACTAACTGCTATACTGTAAGGGAGTGTAACTGAGCTCGGATTGGTGACTCGAGTCAGACATTGGTTTTATAAACCAATATATCTATGGTTTCCGGGAAAATGCTTTAACTCTATTGTTTGGAGATTGCTTAAAACTGGAGGGGGCTACAGAAAATGTGCGTCATTTCAGCCTACTCTGGTAGTTAGAAATAGTTCAACAAATATAACTTAATTGTTTTTTTATCGAGTTAAAACGTTTTTCACGGAAATTATTAAGTTAGAAAAGGTCATACTTTGGTTCTACCAAGAGAGGGCTTTCGGTGATAATAAATTTAAATGAAAAAGGAAGTTATTTAAAATTATTTTGCTTATAATTCCCGCTACAACGTTCAATAACTTCGCCATTTCACGTGGCATCATCAGGATACGTGCGGTCGCTTCGACGACCTAATGTAGCTGGACCTAATGTAACTCTCTCCTAAGCTTTTTCATTAGATTTCAGTTTACAACTTATCGTGTTAGTACGTTGCAATTAGATTGTGGTTCGAATAATATGAGTGTTCTTTTGTACCAGCAGTTGAAGGTGTTATTCAATAAAGACAAGTTACTCCCGAGAAATCGTGACGTTCATTGAACTTGTTTATATTGATTCTGCTTATATACTAAAATTACAATCATTATATTTAATTGTTATTATCGAAGGTGTTATGATGTCTAAACCAGCCATTCTCAAAGTGTGTTCCGCGGAACCCTAAGGCTAAAATACTGCAAAAAATACCTACCAAAGGGAGATTATAAGGTTACATCTAAATATTCCAACTAAATTACATTGCAATATGATTATTCATAATTACATATAAATCATTTTTTTATAATTATTATATTAAAGCCAAAAGTTTGAGAACCGCTGCTATAGTCAATTGATTCTTTCCTTCATCGTGCTCTTCGTAGCCAAACAAAGAATGGCTATTGTTTATTACTGATATATGCTTTCTCTTGTGCCCTGATGATAAGTCCTCAAGGCCCTTTGAAATATAAATCAAAAATTGATAAACGACCAACTAATAATACATCTCCACTAATTATGTTCTGATTGTCATGATCTGAGCGCCAAGTCACCAACCACAATCTAGTTGCATGTTTCAGTTTTTATAATATACTTGTTTACAAATTTCAAGTAACCTGCTATTAACCCATTACTTCCCACTGTCCTATTTTTAGGACACTATATTCAAATTTTTTTTAAACCTATTAAGAGTTTTATTTTTTATTGTTTCTGGTGAAATTCGTATTTTTATACTATTTTCTGATGATTTTTTTTTCGCTGAGAAAAATATTTACGTAATTTTAATGTAATTTTTTTCAAAATTGATTATTTTTATTGCCTCAAAAAAAGCATTATGTTCCGATTTTATATACCATAAAAGAAAACATTAACCAACTTCAAAGTACATAAATTTAATAAAATTCTACGAAATATATTAATGTAAAAAATAAAAACAAAATATAATTTATATCCGCATTGTCAAATTTATAGGACAGGCTGACTCAGCGTTAAAGAATTTTTTTGTGTCATATTATTTTTTCTTAACGTATTATGAACTTAATTTAAAGACTTCACCAAAACAATTCCAATGTTTTCGACGCTCGGGAAGTAATGGGTTAATATCACGTATATTAACATTACATGTACAGTAATACCCCGCTTTACGCGACCCCGTTATGCGCGGTTTCACTATTCAAATTTCGCGCTCAATTGCCCCGCATTACGCGAAAGAGTGCGTATAAACATAATGTAGTCATCAACTTCTCTAAAGTCGCGGGAATTTCAGTTAACGCGATTCTTTCCGGAACGTATCCCTCGCGTAAAGCGGGGCATTACTGTTTGTACTTTTGGTAGGATGTTTGGTATTGTTTGGAAATTGAATGTTTTGAAATGTGAACTAACATATTGTTTTACTGAAGCGCGTTTTGCCTTGCCTAGGGTGTCTTAATCCCAAATGAAGGGTTTATGATCAATCTTATATTTAAGGACGATTTCCTCAAGTGCTCTCCCACTAACTCAGAAGCATACGAAGGAATCATGAGGTATATTTTTTATAACTGTAGCGAGGAGTGGTCGAGGGACTTTAGGGGAACAAGGGAAGTTAGTCGACAAATATATCTGATAGCTTTTAGACGAAATAACGAGCCTTTTTCTCTTAATTATTATACATATTGTATGATTAAGTGATATTTTGTATGTTATTATCATTCAATAAAGTGATAACAATATTTTTTGTCGGCTTTTATTTTCCTTTTGTATAGGTAAGCTATATATATATTTTTTAAATATGTTTTATATACATATATATTATTAATTTGACATTTATTGTAACCACTGTGTAATATGATTTATAAATTGTTATTTACTTTTTTTTCTGAGTTAAAATTCAGTTTTTTTATTATTATTATTTTATGTACAAGCTATGATTGACGAGTTTCTTGTGGTCTTCTCGTCATACGCCTTTCCGAAGTCATTGTAGAGTTTAACGATGAGCAAGTGCACGCCTTTAGTGCCTATGCTAATAAACTATTTTCATTTCCTTTTTCAGTATCACCAATGTGATTGGTAATCAAATACAATCTCAATCAAGTATCAAGTAATCAAGTATTATTTTGATGCAGTTTATACAAAAGGGGTTTATAAATAAAACAACGAGCATTATAACAAGTCTCCTATATTTATGGCACTTCTGATTCTTGACATAAGTTCGCGCAATAGCGTCTGGAGCTAAAATAAGCACGGATCAACAATACTGCGTCGGTTATGGCTTCAGCTCCCATTACAAGCTTCACAACTTATGTATAGAGGGATATTGGAATATCGACAACTTTTTATAAAGTTAAATTATTAAACAACAGAACTTTTTAATCGGGCATTTTATTATTTTTATTATTATTATAACATATATAAAGAATCATCGACATTTCAACAATAATTTCGATTTTCAGCAATATTCATTGAAACCAACGAATGACATGTGAAAAATGTGACGAACAGACCATACTGTGTCGATTTTATTTTCATATAATTGAAGAAATCGTAAATCGACTGCTTTCGCTAACCGTACATTTCTATTGGAGTGACGCAGAACATGCGTTTTTGTTTTATTTATAGAAATATATGCTTATAGTTGATAGTCAAAGGGGTTGCAAAGCATCAACAGCTCAAAAGAGATTAGTCACTTGTGCAACTGGAGGTTTTCAAGAATAAATTCATTTTCTCGAATGAAACTATACTTTCATAAACGCTTTGGTTTCTCACTAAATACTTTAAATTCAACACTCTCCACCGTTATGGCAATTTAACGATGAGTCTAGACCAGTGTTTCCCAACCTTTTTTATGCCTTACCGCACCTTAGCCTTTCTAAAATTCTTAAGTCTCCCCTATGTAACATTCATAATTTTTTAATATTAAAAAATTAAGTTTTCACTTAAGAAACTTAAGTGATAGGTTTTAGGAAGAAATTGTTAACGAAACACACTAAGTAAATTTTCAAAACATGAAAAACTGAAATTCAAATTTTAGCATTGCATTTAAATGGGTCCCATGTTTCCCACACTTGTCTAGACCAGGTCAATTGACGGGCGTAATACTTGTGAATGAATAAAACTGTATTGAAAGTATAGTCTTATTCGAATCTAATTGACTAAGAAAGAACAAGGGATATCTAATCTAATGTGTGAATATGCGCAAATACGTGAAAGGTATAGATACATTACCTACACAAACTGACAATCAAGTAAACATGACTGACACTCACTGACAGTCCAATCAATTGATTAGCAGTCTATATGTGTTATGTGTTTTGGATATAAATTACAATATTAACTGAATATTCAACACTTAAAAATAATTAAAAGCAATATTAGTTATAATTATAAATTGTCATCCTTCTCAGGGGGTCTACTCAGACGCACGAATTTCAGACGTTTTCTACTCGAGAAAACTTATGGGCCCGTAATCATTCACGAAATTACGGATTTGACAGCGACTTTATGGGCTTATACGTAAGCTACGACCGTATCATGAAACTTCGGATATGCCTGAGTAGGCCCCCGGGTCCGTCTTCACACGGCACTATCAACAATTAAAATGCTTTACGTGGTTACCATATGTAGAGATTGGATTCAACATCGAATGTTCAATATTAGATTTCCAATGAGTTTTTATTGTTAACCTCTTCGGGGAGGATTATTTATGGCGAGAAAAATACTTCTTAAATTTATTAATGGAATAAAATACCAGTGTAGTCAAACCAAGGGACTCTGTAGTGAATCAAATTTTTATTCATTTTATTAATAACAGTAGCTATAATTATTTAAAAAAAACCAAGACCCGAAGAGGTTATATTGAATTGGGCCAATATGAGAAACATCAGATATTAAATTCAAACAAGAGAATCCGAACTCGGTTTAGTGAGAACCCTCTAAGAGTGCAAACACATGCTTCGTAATTATAAACAATTTGGCGGTTTTTTAATACAAAATATATGAATTTAAACAATGAAGTAATTAAATTAGAACATGCAATTTGGGATTGCGTAATTTGATTACCAAGACAACTTGAGAACCATCCGTCTGCTTGATGGACTTGATTGAGATATAAATCAAATCACGCACTCAAAGTAATTATTTAATAAATTCATGCTTTTAAAATTACAATTAAGGAAAACATAATGTCACAACATCTTTTTTATAATAACTTAATGATGTAATGAAGAGTAAATCCTAGTTAAGATCACTAAATAAGATATCATACAAGTGTGAAACAGACGCCACTGTTCCGTCATTGCAACTGGTTCAGTGATATGAAAAGAATTGTTGCAAAAATAGCTTTAAACTGCGCAATTAACGTTTGAGTCGACGTCAAAGTATAACGATTTCTCGTCACAAATTTGTATCCGTGTCGAAAATCCTATTCAATTAATAATAAAGAACGCAATACAACAATAATAGTGCAATCATATTGCGAATAATCATTATTATCATTCGGGTACTTCGCAATCTCCTAACCTACAAATACTTCGTAATGATATGATTTTTTAAAATGATCTTCACTCACGCAATGTACAAATACGAAACCATCTCACTTAGAGCTCGCTGCAGAGGCGGCTTTAGCTCATGTAGCCTAGCTCTAGCACACGTAGCCTAGCTCTAGCCCACGTAACCTAGCTCTAGACCACGTAGCCAAGCTCTAGACCACGTAGCCAAGCTCTAGCCCACGTAGCCAAGCCCCAGCCCGCGTGCCACTACAGCCCGCACCATGGGCAAAGCCGCCTCTGCTTCGCCAACCCAATACATAATCAACGCGGCTTCATATACTTACTTTATTGATAAAAAACTGTTAGAATAAGGAACTACGTTTTAATAAAGCTATATTCACTCATTCAACTCGACGATCGATAAAAATACTTAATACGTAATTTGTACCACAAGCTGTATATAATATTAATTAATTAATTAAGAATTAGTTTTAATTACTAAAATTACTTGGTGTTCCATTAATTATACCTAAATTCGCACTTAAAGTATCCTCCTCGTATTTAAGTATATCAATACTTACATTACCGAAATTATCAAGTACATTAGTCCTATGCATCCTATGCCGTGGCCACAGCCCACACCGTCAAACCAACTGAACCATAAACGAACGCACGCAATTCAAAAAATATACGTCAAACGACAAATATCTAGATCTTTATTGCTTATAACGCCTTCAGTTTGCCTTTACGATCGTTTAATTGAAATATTTCCCACATACTTTTATAAAACTTAATATTATATACGACTGTTTTACACACCACATTTGATGACAACTTAGGATATGATCCATATATTTACAAACGACTTCATCATTTATGTTTGTGTTCAATTATTTGTGTATTATTTTGTTTATTTTATTTTTCTGCACGAATACAACACTGCTCACATCTCCCAAAAGTAAAGGCATGTCGTTAGAGATGTCGTGTTAGACTCCCAATTGAAACTAATAAGTTTAAAACAGATATTACGGGTGTAAAAACCAATAGCAAAGGAATCATTTAGAATTAATGGGAAATATTAAATCAAATCGATCGCAAACGCCCACACAAAGTTAATATAACGAACTAATAAAATAATCAACACGCATTTTGAATGCTCATAATATAACAAATATAAAGAAAAGTATTCACAAAGAACGTCACACAAGAAAAAAATCAATCTAAGGATCTCTTTGGGATAAACACAACCGTCGTCATTTACATACTTATAGAAAATTTATTGTAATCTAGCGTTAAACCTATCTATTTAAAACATCGTGATTATTATTGACTCGAGTAATAATGACTCATGGAATTTGCTCGATTACTGTTTCATAAACGACTAGCTTTTACCCCCGGCTTCGCATTTAAGTCATTAAATAAGTATCAGAGATCATTTCAATAGAAATGAATCAATATGATTCCAAACAGCTGAAACTATAGTCAGTTAGAGACTATAGTAAAAAATAATATCCTATATTACTTCTAGTACATCCAAAAATATGTGTACAAAGTTTCATGATGATCGGTTAAGTAGTTGTTGCGTGAAAACGTAACAAACAAACTCACATTCACATTGATATAGTAGGGAGGATAACCTCCATGACATGGCCTGAGCACACGAGGTCGCAGCAACCCACAAACCTCGACCAATGAGCGTGAGCTGCTGGTATGACGTCATAGTAAGAAACTAATGAGTGACGATCGTAATACGAAACTATGAAACACAAAGTTGGCTAAAAGTTGGTTAGGATTTAGAAACCACCTGGACGCTTGCTCTACTTTCATATACAGGCTATGATTGACGAGTTCCTTTTGGTCTTCTACTCGTCATACGCCTTTCAGAAGCCATTGTAGAGTCTGACGATGAGCAAGCGCACGCTTTAGTGCCTAAAATCGTTTTCATTTCATTAGCAAATAGCGTGGTAATATAACCGACACTTCATCTGTGCACCTTTTAATTTCTGATAGATGACTTGATATATGATTGATATGATAACTCTACATCAAGTCTATCTCAAGTAATACCACTGGTCACAACACTGTTTCTATTTGAGCAAGAAACGAATTGTCTTCTTCCAGACGTCTGGAACTCAATGTCAACAACAATCACATGTTTTAACCTACAAAAAGGCTCCGTACCTTTCTTCGCAGATTAACGTACTCATATTTAGGGCAGTTCTAGCTAGCTTTATAATTTCGTATCTTACTTCTTATCGTCTTAATAAGTTATTTGTATTGGTTATTTGAAATACCACCATGGTGGGATTCTATACAGAAGACGAGTCTAATACCACATATCATATATTGATTGGCAAGTTTCTGGTGGCCTATGTGAAATAAACTTTGTTAACTTTTACCACACAAATCATTACAAACAAGCTTTTTATACTTTAAAAAGCCGAAAATACTTATTTAAGAAGAAACTAAGTGACATTTATTCTGTCACTGTCATCTTTATTTACTTATCAACAATGACATTTAATTTGGTTGGCTTAGCTATAGTTGTAAGTTAGCTCTATGTACGTCATAGCTTGTCTTTTTTTTTAAAAAATGGCACAATTTAGAAACAAAAAAGATTTTACATTTAGTAATTCCTGGGGTTCTCAACTGAAGCGTTACCCATTTGGTTTATTAGTAGACATAAGAATCTCCAAACATAAATTTGACAGTGTAACGAGCTGCCCATGTGTTCCTTCCCTCACCTCACCCAACACAAGCGGATTGGTCGAGCCGGCGCTGACGTCACCTCGACTGCGTAGGCGCGAGGGGTTGCGAGACGCCAAGCGCTTGCTCGCCCCAGTTCGGTATAGGCAAACGTAGCGTTAATTTGATGTGTAATTTAAATGTAAATCTATTACGTAAGACTGGAATGCCAATAAACACACATAAAAACCCGTAAAAGAGTCTTTCCTTTACAACAGTAGTTTAACACTAGGTTTACGGGACGCGTCAATTTGACGCATTTTGACTTTTATCAGAGAATTACCAAAAACTGTTTAAATTTTTATTTTATCTCTTTGTATGACTTTTATTCATTGATCGAGGGAAATATATATTGAAGTTTATTTTCTTTAAAAGTGTTGAATTACTGAACTTGTCTATGTGGTATACCTATCTCTACGATATGCGTCAAATTGACGCGTTTTAGTAGAAGTAGGTATATAGGAAACGTCCGTAAACCTAGTGTTAATAACGACCAACATCTAGTAATATATTGGTTATTTAAAAAAAAAGGGGAAAAACAAATAACCAATAAAAATAACTGACAATTCCTGGAATGGCAATAGGCTTTATATAAGGCCTTACTAGACCACCGATGTAGTTTGTCTGATTGGATTCCAAGCTCTATTCTCCATTCCAGAAACCGGACAACTCCCATCTCTATCTACTCCCATATCTATAGTGCTGTCACTTCTATCCAACGTGCGAATATTTTATGAGCAAAAATTATTTGGTCAAAGTATTTGGACCAATAGTTTTAAAGCTGTACAAAACAAAACTCGATACTCATTTATCGATATCCGGACATCACTAGCGCTTAGTGCTGTCTAGTATTCGAGGACTTATATTTAATTTAATTTAGAGCAAAAATGGACTTTAAAACGCGCTAATAAAAAAAGTAGTCAATCGCCACTATATATATAATGTCACTGACAATATATATATAGTGGCAATTTTCTAAGCTAAGAACTACGTCTGGACGAGTTGGTTAAAAAAGTATCTCTTGTGGAGTCTACTAATGAGAGGCTAATCGATGCTAAACAATCGACAACACGCACAACACTACCGGGATTAGTATTCAGTATAAAAATATCATCACATTATTTATTGTAAGGCAATAGCATTCTCTACTCAAATGCCAGTTTTGATCCTGTCTTGGACGTTACGAGTTAACGGACATATCGACGAGGCCATCCCTTTAGTATCGATATACTATAAATCACCAGTCAGAACAACACTATCAGTCGATGAGTGGAAGCAACTGCGACTACAGAGTTGTGTGTAAGTAATAAGTGCTTCCACTAAGTCGGTTAAGAGAAGACAAGTGTGTGCATCGTTGCAACCAAGCGAATGACCTCGTGGATGCACCGCTTAGCCTCCAACTAGTGTCATGTCAAGGTTCACCTGCGCCATGCACATGCAAGTAGCGAGCCTAGTAGTGAAGTGGCGACGACAGCGAGTGCTGCCCCGAGGCGAGTAGTCGAGTTACACATGTCTTCTTCGCAAAAACACATATGGCCTGTGCCAGTACTTTCCATCATGCACACGTGGTCCACCATGAACAGGTTTATTTGCAGCTGGGAGGTGCACGTCCGACGCACCACCTCGTAGGCTGAAATGGATTTCATTGATTTGAAACAATGTAATTCTATTTATTTATTCTAATGGTAATGTAAGATTGACTTAATAATACTAACGGCTCTTGGAGTATCGCACCATCTTGACGCAGCACCCGTTGCAGGTCTGCAGCGGCGGCTGGTCTCTGGGCAGAGCGGTGTAGTTGAACGGGTCTTTGCATCGCGGGTCTGTCCAACTGTCGCATTCATAACAATATATCGTGCGAGCTGAAAATGCATTCCACGTCATGTGTCATTCCAGAACTTGGGTACGAAAATATTGCAATAAGACATTTATTTGAATTTTAAGTGATTCGCGATATAATATTCGCGAATAAGCCGAAATAATACTTAATAAAATATATACCTATATGAAAGGGTTTAAGTTTTCACATCTTAGTAACATTTTATTTTGCACACATTGTCAAAGTTTCCACCAACTTAAGCAACACTCCAAAATTATAACTGATTGGTATATTATACGTATACATTGAGGGGTTTACGTGTGAATTAAAATTTATGAACCAGGTTTGTTGACTCGGAGTCGGAATTTAAAATTAAATATACTTTTAATACACATATTATACCAGTTTGATGTTTGTGATCAGTGTAATTTGATAAACTTTTATAATTGTTATAAAAGTATGTATTTTGTGATTTTTGAATGTTTTATACATCATTGAACGTTTGTTTTAGGTTATTTAGGTTATTATTAGTGACAGGAAGCTTCCTATAAGTGTTTTATCATATTAGTACGGATATATTATGGTAAATATACGAAATATTTTATAAAATTTTCAAACTTGAATATTTATTTTTCTAGCAAGCGTCGCCGCTCTGGACTTGATAATATGTTCATTTAGTACAAAAACACGTATATTAAAAGTATATTTAATTTTAAATTCCGACTCCTATTTGTAAAAAAATCCCTTATTTTTTTTGACATGAGGTTTTACTTGTGAATTAAAATTCTGTAATCTCTTATTGGGTTTTTGCCCGAATACTCGACATTGGCAGAATTGTCTTCATTAGACATCTGAGGCCATTAATTAAAGAAGTAGAAGATTATATATATTTATATTTATTAGTTATAATTTTAGAGTGTTGTTTAAATTGGTGGAAACTTTGACAATGTGTGTAAAATAAAACGTCACTAAGATGTGAAAATTTAACTTAAATTCTTTCTTCAAAATAAATATTATTATAACGATCAACACTTTGAATATATCTTCATGTGATCACAATTTAATTTTTACTAGGCCTTCGACCAGTGGTTCTCAACTTTTGTGTGCTATATAATTCTAAAAGTGTGCCGTCAAATTTTAGATTATATAATTTAATAATATGTATAAAAAAATATATCTTTTCCTTTGCGTGCCGCAACTAAAAAAAAGGTTGAGAATGACTGGATTAGACACTTCTCGCTTGATAAGTAACAATGTAACTCATCCCCAACGCTATTTATTTTAATTTTAACTACACGTGAATATTTAAATGGGTCCTATATGAAGCAACGTAGAGTAAGGATCGATCAACGCGAACTCCGAGTCGCGTGTCGTAATACGTCGTTTATG
This sequence comes from Tineola bisselliella, assembly GCA_028551675.1. Taxonomy (NCBI): domain Eukaryota; kingdom Metazoa; phylum Arthropoda; class Insecta; order Lepidoptera; family Tineidae; genus Tineola; species Tineola bisselliella. The sequence continues at coordinate 20,207 of JAPWLS010001137.1, read as the reverse complement.
ATAAAAATCTCTAAATGCAATGAAACATGAATTATTTGACCTCTGGCATCAATTATGTTACAAATATATATTAAAAAACTGCTACGAGTAATGAATAATATTAAATATTATTTTTAATTAGGATATAAACCATGTCACATTACAACAGTGATTCTCAAACTTTTTTATTGTTACGGCACACAAAGAAAAAATATAAGTTTAAAATTTTTTAATACATCCCTACTAATATTATAAATGTGAATGTGAGTTTGTTTGTTACTGTTTCACGCAACAACTACTTAACCGATCATCGTGAAACTTTGTACACATATTTTTGGAGGTACTATAGTTAGTATATATACTATAGTTTCAGCTGTTTGGAATTATATTGATTCATTTCTATTGAAATGATCTCTGATACTTATTTAATGACTTAAATACGAGCGAAGCCGCGGGTAAAAGCTAGTATTTAATAATAATAACAATATTACATATCTAAAATTTAACGGCACACTATTAGAATTACGTAGCGCACAAAAGTTGAGAACCAGTGGCATAGAGATTAGGTGCACAGTTACAAACACCAGCTTATCATAGTAAAATTAAAAATATAACTCCTTTTATTGCAAACTATATATCAAGGCATGTAAGCCGGATTTTAAGCGTTTCATTGCTGACATAACACAAGATGGACCACGACATCGTGAGGGCTGGATGCAAGCCGCTATGAATGGACCACACTGGCTTTCAATGGGGGAGTCCTGTGTCCAGCAGTGGACGTCCTTTGGCTGATATGATGGCCATGATAACAAGTGCATACTTTACCTTTTTATGTCCAAATTTATTCTTATAATAAAAAACCAATCTACAACATAAAACATGCTGTATGTATATATATATATTATAACCCAGTCTACTGGAATATTCGATGATACTTTAAAACTCCGCGCACTTAAGCAAGCATCAATCGCGATTGTCAATTGCGTTCCGTTCACTTCACAATTGACAATCGCGATGGATGACTAATGAAACAATATACGAAGCTTTCGTCATCTTTTTCACTATCAAAGACACGTATTGAAAAGAGTCTTGAATTTTGGGGGTCTACTCTTGATTTACGTCGTGACGAACTATTCGATTAAACGAAATATTTTTGTATTCTTTAAAATTAATATATCAGGTATGTCAGTTATATTACAATTGTAAATTTATTTTAGTGGATATATCAGGGGGCTTATCACGAATTTAGTCTGGCTTTCGAATCGAGCTGTCACAAGTAAAACGGATCCGTTAGCAATCCGAATCATGAATTTTTACTAACGACTAACGAGCACCAGCAATCTAAATGAACGAAAGATCGAGATGTTCGAAAATTAACAAAAAGTGTCTAAAATATTGTAGTTCCAAATCTGCACGCGGTGGCGCTGCTCAAATTTCCATACAAATCGCTTGAAGCGAACTCGGTTCGAAAGCCAGACTAAAATTCGTGATAAGCCCACAGATTATTGTAACAGATAATTGGCAACATTTATACATTTATTTTGTTTTGGTAACATATTTTTAGTAGTAGCTGGTAACACTATGGCAAAGAACTAAAAGCGCTAGTGATTCTAACCCTTTTTTTTATTTCTCACACACTGGATTACTTAAAGAAAAACCTACTAATTATAATTTACAATTTAGTAAAAAGACTGATTAATTTTATATCCATAAAAAAAATACATACATGTATATGTGTACATGTAAAATTTTATAATTACTTTAGCTGCCATATTTAATATATGCCGGGAGGTTAAGCCAATTATCAGCAAGGTTGTGTTAATATGTACATACCTACCTAGATTTAACTAGGTCTCTAACAAGTCTAGATTATTGGATATCCTAGCTACAAATTACTAACCTAGTTTGAGCTTGAGAATTGATCTCAAATCGAATATACGAAATCAAATCCAATCAATAATTCTTTAATTAAACGTTATAACAGTATAGTTTAAGTGTTAAAACAATATTCTAGTATAATACCATGGGCTCAGAGTGGGGCAGCAGTCTAAAATAATATATACCTAGCAAACTATACCCGCAGTTTTACCCCGGTTAATTTTTTTTGTGTCGAGTGTGAACATTCTTACGGATGTTAAGTATTGTAGTTAGTACCTAGATAATTAAGTTTTTTTAGATTTGATTAGGTACCTTACAGGTCAGAGCCAACCCTGCCCCACCGTAGCTACACCCATGTATAATACGATATATTTAGTCTATGTACGTTATCTTTATTTATAAATTTTATCTCAATTAAGTGAATTTATGTAATCCTTTTTGAGTAAAAGGCATGTCTTAGATGAGTCGCAAGAAGACAAGAGAAGAAGAAGAATGAGAAGCATCGAAAGCGTAATAAGCTAGGGTTCTGTCAGATACTTACTTTGGCATTCCGCATGTACTAGGGGGCTTAAACTGATTGCCCATAATGCTGAAAACCATGCTTTTATTAGTAGAAGAAACGGGGGCTTCACCGCGGCGGTCGGTATATGTTTTAGCTGAATAAACCTTTCGCCATATATTATTGGTTTATTTTATTCATAATTTAAATCTCAATAATCTATTTTTTAAATAAAACACATAACACCAACCCGCAGCATCACTACAAACCCCCTGAAACTAGAAACACAAGACGACAGACAGAGACAGACAGATAACAGAGAAAGAGACACTACATAGTACGCAATAAAACAAAACACATTCCTGTAAATAACTGAAACCTACGACACTAATGTAGTTTAATATTGAGGGTAGTTGGTAATAATCCATCAAGTTATTTATTTCTTAAATTTTCTAATAACACAATGTTAATTAGGGTATTAGCTATTAAGTTATTTGTGTTAATAGGGGAAGAGATGTAATGTATTGAGAGTAGTTCCTCAGTTTGCCGCCAACTTTTAAAGGACTCACACGCATTCGTTTTTTTTTAATATACATCTACGCGCATCCTTACATTACTATACACTAGTAAAATAAAATGTCTATATAAAGCCGCGTCTCCTGCGAGTGTTTTTTCGAAACATTACACAAAAACATTGAAACATTGGGGCGTGGCCATACACATTTTTGTATTCGTACACAATGTTTTTTGTTTTCCATGGTCGACGGAAAGCAAAAACATTGTGTGCGGTCACGCCCCAATGTTTCAATGTTTTTGTGTAATGTTTTGAAGAAACACGCGCAGGAGACGCGGCTTAACACGTGGTTTAAACCGCAGCAACCACAGATACAACTATAGTATGCAGGTATAGATCTCGTCACGGAAAAGATAAGTAGACGCGCGAAATCTATGACAGATCAAAATTACATTCTAGATCAGTGTTTCCCAACCTTTTTTGTGCCATGCCCCACCTTAGTCTTTCTAAAATTCTTATGCCCCCCTTATGTAACCAAACACCCAATTGATATTTTAGTCTCGTCAAACGAAATTATACCTAATAATTATTTACCGCAATTAGTTAAGAATTTGCTTTTTTCGTTAAATTTGGCACCGAAATCTAGTATTGCATTTAAATGGCCCGAAGCGAAAGGGTTAAACTCGTGTCGAGTCCATTTTCGAATTGCCCCCTTGAAGCATTTAGCACTTTGGGAAACACTGTTCTAGATGAAAAATATTCCTATATTGACATGATATGACACTAAATATTATAAGTTAAGCCCGTATTTAGAAAATAACGCCCAAGCATAGATTCACTTAGTATAGTTACAAACTCCAAACAACAAAGACCAATGACACTAATAGTTGTCGTGTTTAAAGATTTATTATTTATTAGTAAAAATAATGATCAGGTGATCGCAGATCAAACTACGGTCGAGTGCTATTTCTGACAACAGATCTTAGTGTATAAATCAGATATTATTAATACAGTAAAACCCCGCTTTACGCGACCCCGTTATGCGCGGTTTCATTATTGCCACGCCCCGCATTACGCGAAAGAGTGCGTATAAACATAATGTAGTCATCAACTTCTCTATGGTCGCGGGAATTTCAGTTAACGCGATTTTTTCCGGAACTTATCCCTCGCGTAAAACGGGTCATTACTGTATTATATACTTGTAAATATTGGACTAATCATCGTAGTGTAAAATCTCTGTGCGTAGTATCTTCTCTGGTATATTGAAGTGAATGCTTTTGTCTAACTTTTATTTTGTTCTAAGTTAATTTTACAGTTTCACCATAACTAACGCTCATGAATCAAGATATACATAAAATAGCAATGTTATTTAAAAATCGACTCCCGCGCATGTGTCAATCTTTTTCCGTGACCAGACCCGCATCCATAGACAATACAACAAAAACTATAACATTAGTAGACTGGGTTCCTTTCGTACTACTGTATCAGAATCTAGGTACTATTTTTGGTATATCCGCTAGACCTAAGCTATTTATAAATGAATGCTAAATATATTTGCATCTAACACTACCTCTGCCTATCCCAAAACATTATCTGGAAAGAGAAAAGTTTTAGTATCTCAGTTATTCACAGGATAGACTTTAAAAGAACACGCTCTATACAGAACTTTTTTACTTGAATTTGTGTTAAACCTAAAGCCTGTACGTATGTATGTAGTGTGTACGGTGTTTTACATAATTTTCATGCAATTTTTTTTTATTCCAATCGAATACACAAATAAAAACACATTCTCAATCGATCAATCAATCAATTAATACACACGACAAAAAATAATAACAACACAAAAAAAAACAAATTTAGAAAATGATATCCGAATAAAAAAAAATATCGATATTTTTTTATTAGCACATCACTAAACTACGAAATAATATTAAAAATAAATTCTAATACTTTTGAAAAGAATTAAATTTACGCATCAATAGAGATGTCAAAGGCGTATTGTTATCGATATTTTTATTTAGAAAAAAAAATCCTTTTGTATATTACAAATTGCTATGATCACACACACACAGACAGACAACTAAACGTAGGGGTTGTACATGTACAATACACAATTGTTTGCTACAAATTATATTACCAGTTCTTATGCATGAGTTTGCTTCGACTTCGTCCACGCCAAACCATGACATCAGAAGCACTGAAAACCGACATGTCATTTGAGACTATCAAATATATTAAGGCGTCATGTGACCGGAGTGACCGTCTGATGCTGAGCTACGTGCTGTGAGCAGAGACAACAGAGACTTGATAATATGAACTGAAAATTGTTTATTAGAATAAGCACTAAAGGCGTTGCATCATCGTCAGACTCTACATTAGCTTCTAAAAGGCTATGACGAGAAGAAGACCACAAGGAACTCGCCTGTACATTAAATAATAATTAACAAAAAAAAAACTGAATTTTAATTCAGAGAAAAAATCGGTTGTCTGTAAAGTCGGTTTACTGACGATAGTTGAACGTGACAACGTCTTAAGAAAATACTGATGGAATGGTAGCATTTTTCAAAAGAAAATTTTAATTTCATTTGTTTAATAGATTTGTATGTATATAGAGAAGGAGGTAATTGGAAATCACAATGAAATTGATCAAGATCACTTCAAGCCTTACATGGAACGCCTCAGAGCGAGGTAAAGCCGCATGAGTCATGTTTTTTCGTGCGTGCAGCCGGCTCAATCGAATTATAAGACGTTGTCACGTCAAAAAAGTAAATAACAATTCATATATCTTCTTCTTCTTTTATTAATGGCCTCAGATATCTATTAAAGACAATTAAGCCAATGTCGAGTATTCAAGCAGCCAATTTTTACTCACACGTAAGCCCTCATGTCAAAAAAGCGTTGTCCAATTCATATCTAATAAAAGTGCAAATGGGCCAGATAAAAATACTATGTTTATTTTTGGAACTAAGCATTAAATGTTTTTTAAAGATTTGTTGCGTCAAGCGAGAGAGATAATAAGAGAGAAACTTCTGTAAATTATGTTTATTTATTTATTTATAAAGCCTACATACAAAATTACATTAGGACTACAGGGTAGGCTTTAGCATCGTGTCACATGAATTTTGAACTACATTAATTAATTTCTAATACAAGTGATTTTATACCAAATAAACATCATTACCACTTCTAAAACTTGAAATTTATTGAAATGAACTCTAGAATGACTTCGGAAAGGCGTATGACGAGAAGAATACCACAAGAAAATCGTCAATCGTAGCCTGTACATAAAATAATAATAATATTAAAACTGAATTTTAATGAATAACTCAAAAAAAAGTAAATTAATATTGATAAAACTTATAAAATTCCGAATAATGAACAAAACAATAAAAAAAAATTAACTTACGATTTCATCAAATCGCTTGTATTAGAAATTAATGCAGTTCAAAATTCATATGCCACGATGCTAAACCCTAGCAAATTACATACAGTAATACCCCGCTTTACGCGACCCCGTTATGCGCGGTTTCACTATAACGCGAAATTCAAATTTCGCGCTCAATTGCCCCGCATTATGCGAAAGAGTGCGTATAAACATAATGTAGTCATCAACTTCTCTAAAGTCGCGGGAATTTCAGTTTTTCTGGAACGTATCCCTCGTGTAAAGCGGGGCATTACTGTATTATAAAAAGGACTACTATTATACAAACTAAATGAAATTTTAATAATAGGATAGGACGGCATGCTCAAGGTGATAAAGGGATAGACACTACACTTCTAATAAAATTACAAAATACATATGTTCTGAAAGAACTGAAAAAGCGTAAATATTTGTGTCAATTTATTGTAGACCGAGTGGCTCGTGTCAATATTTTAAACAATTCAGCACTTTTTTGTGCTACATAGAAAGAAAAATTAATGACTTCAGATGTCTAACGAAAGACAATTCTGCCAATGTCGAGTATTCTGACAAAAGTCCAATAAGAAATTATTTAATTATAATACGCACATAAACCCTCATATAAAAAACCCATTAATTTCATATTAGATAATTATATGAAAAATACTTGTTGAAATAGCAACACAATTGTTTTTGTGTGATGTGATGTGATGTCTATGGTGTGTGTGAAAAGAGTCTATGTGTGCTTTGTAATATGTATTGATGATGTGAAATTAAAGAATATATTAAGAAGAAGTTTTGTTTCACTGCCATCCTGATTCAACAATACTAATATGTTTAAACTTAGGGCAAAATGACATCAAAACAAAATCGTATATACAGTCTAAACTCCATATAACGTCACTCGATTTAACGACAAACTCCCTAAAGCGTCGAAATCACTTGGCTTTGGTTGGTTTAGCTTGTCTTCCATACAATGCTACACTAGTTTAAATAAGATTGTTTTTATGTAATTACTAACACTAGTATGAAATAAACTTTTTCTTCTCTCCATTTAACGACAACTCTCTCTATAACGCCCAATAATTCCTTCAGTGTCGTTATATAGAGGTTACACTGTACTTTTACGTGTCGAGTTATTTTTATTAATTGAGCATTAAAAACACATAAAAATGATTACAAGCTTACTTTTAAAATTTAATGTTGACATTTACATTTGAGACGTTTTATTTTAACTGTTTCGAGAGATGATATTTACACAAAAATATTTACAAAAGTAATTAGTTGTAAAAGTAATTAGCGAAAATATATATTATTATTTAAAATTATAAAAAAATACTAGAAATTCTAGTAACGATTTTATTATAGACTAAATTAACTTAAATAATCTTTGTTTGGTATTTTTATTGAACAAGTCCTACTATTCAATTGGTGAATTCATGAGTAACATTTTGTGGGTTTAAATTTAATTTGACACTATTTAGGATTTAAGGTTGACATAGTAAATTATTTGCATGCCATATACAATGTGTAAAATATGTGATACTACTAACATTACTTCAAGACCTATGTTACTAACCAAATTTATGACAAATAAATTAATTTGAATGAAAGGAAAATACTTTATAAGCTGTATGGACTCGATAGGACTTTGCCTTGACATTTCGTTTCATAACCAAACTTTTTAACAACTTAAGAAACACGTTAATATTTTATATATAACTCTTTCTGATTATAAAAATAAAAAGGATCAATTGAAGTTTCTAATAATCTAAACTAATTTGAAATGACTAATTTTTATGTTACAATAACCTAACACAATCTGTAATAAAATCTATATATGTAAAAAAAGACCAAAGAACTTTATAAACAGAAAGTTTTTTTTCTTATTGTACAAATATGTCAAAAACTCGCCATAATAGTGACAGTTGGTGTGGAGTTGCGCGCGCATTATTGATTTTAATTTCTATACACCATAACTCTTAGGTAAATGTTTATCTACGTTAAAATACCCAAAAAAACTAATTAATTTATTATAAATATGAGACATAAATTAAAAAAAAAACATAATTACAATCCAATTAAAATTCGCGCCTAATTGTAATTTTGCCGCGTTTTTGTTTTCTTATATAGTGTGAAGTTTTGTAAGTTATTTCATATTTGTACAATCGTTCATTTGTAAGATTAATATGGTTAAGTGTACTTACCGTCAAATTCGTCCATGTCGGAGTAGTAAAACGAAAAGATAAAGTCTTGTGTCCCGCCGTTATAAACGTTGATTCATTATTGTTGTTATTGTGAAAATAAGTTACTTCTTTGTCTAATTTAATGCGTCCTCTCGCGTGTTATTCATTTTACCTCCCATTTTTCTCTTTGGGAACCGACAGCCCTCGCCCGGAGCGCGACACGCCGCGACTGTCAGTGTTACCAACTTACGAAAACATTAATTCCAATTTGCCGCAGTTTCCGGATTAAAAATTCATGGGATAATCTTTTTACCACTTATTTCGTTTTCTATAATTATTTTATAAATATTTATTACTTAATTCTTGAGTTAATATTCGTATTTTAAACAGAATATAAACACATTATAAAATTTTAAAATTATTATACAAGTTTTTATATTCAATTGAAAATTAATTTTATAACATTAAACTCTATAGTAAAAAGTCGTATAATTGTAGAATATATTTTTAAACATTATTACAATTATATTTATTATGTATTAGAATTCGAATTCGTGTTTATTTTCTTATTGCATTAATAAAACATAACGAGACAAGTTTTTATTTGTCATATTAATAATAAAAGCTTTAGTGAAATAATAATAACTGAAGCAAACGAAAGGCAGGAAAATACCTCAGAAATGGGGTAATGTTTTTGTAGTGACAACGTTTATTTCGACTATTTTATGCGCATTGCTGCTATGCGGTGTTTTGTCCCGTACTCTCTCGTAAACTGAAAATATCGCATACAAACAAACACACGCACACATATATTTAGTAGCCGCAGCCAAAAGACGTGGATTCGATTCCATTCCGTTAACATCAAATGTAATTGGTGGGATACGTAATATTCGTATATACGAGATTTATGCGAGATTTGGGAAATAAATGCAATTTTTGTTATGTTTTTTATGTTAACCACGATATTTCGATTATTTACATTATTAAAGCGAAAATTACTCCAGTAAATATAGTAGATGCAGAGAGATATTTTAGTATTATAAACGGCCGGAGGCAGAGCCTGAAGGAAGAAAATATCGAGACCACTACAATGCTAGCCTTCAATTAAGTACCTACTTATGCTATACTAGCTGTTGCCAGCGACTTCGTTCGCGTAGTAATGAACATATAAAGTACCATGAAGTTTAAATTTTAACATGAAAAAGTAGCTATTGTGTCATAACTGTAATAGTTAGAGTGACTTTTTTTGTTGATATTGATGTCCTCTATAAAACTGTAGTACATCACTTTGCTCTATTGTCAATAATTTCCGCAGTGTCCGCAATATAATGTTTTTGAAAATATTCTATAGCCTATGTTCATCAGGGATAATGTAGGATTCTATTGGTGAAAGAATTTTTCAAATCGGTCCAGTAGTTTCGGAGCCTATTCAATACATACAAACAAACAAACAATCAAATGTTTCCTCTTTATATATTAGTATAGATAGATAAAACATATAATGAAGAATATTGATTATGATTTTTTAATAAATTTTTAATTTTTGCGAATTAATGTGAAATTTTGGATTTGTGTTTTTTTTTTAGGTTTTTTTTTTGCGAAAATACGTATCCCTAGCAATGGGTCATAATTTTCACACACGCCCGGACACATATTAAAGAAGCATTCAAAAAGTATCTTTGGGAATTTCATTCAATTAATCAAAAATATTGTATATACATCGGGGTGCTCCTTGCTAGTCCGATACATTTTTCAAAATTGTATAATATACAGTGGAGGCCTTAGCCATTGCGAGGCCCCGGGCAGCAGATATTTGCGAGGCCCTGGGCGGCGGGTCTTTGCGAGGCCCTCTGTCTTTCGTGAAAAGTATGTGTGCGAAAGTAGATCTGGTTGTTTGGTTTAGGTATTACACATATTCAGTTCTTCGTACAATTCATGTCTATCGATATCACATTGTATGTACTCTATATATCTGTAGTTTTTTTAATTTGCTTGGGTTATTGCGCGAGGCCCCTACACGAGTGAGGCCCCCCGGGCGGTTGCCCCGTTCGCCACCCCCTAAGGCCGCCACTGATAATATGTATATAAAAGGTATTTAAAAAATCTTGCCCTTAGTCTTTCATATTTGTTGTCAGTAATTTAAAAGACATTTTGAAACACATACGGAACTATAATATTTTTTTAAAAATATAATAGCACAAAAATGAAAAGGGAACTCGGGTACATTTATCGAGAGCCACAAATAATCCTTTAAAAAGCCGCAGATTGGCCACCCCTGCTATATAGGTTTTTTATATTTTGTGAAAATAAAAATTATTATTATTTTTTAAAATTATTTTTATTATTATAGTTTCGGTAATAAAGCAGAAAAAATCCATCTAATTGATAAAAAATATTTCATAGGTAGTTGAATAATACAAAAAATACATCGTTTATTTATTGTAGAAAAGGATCCGGAATAGGTTTATCAACTTTTTCAAAGGGATAATATTTATGGGATTGCCAGAAAGAGGGCAGAGTGTACCTGCGTTGGACATCAAACGCATTGATCTGCCCAATTTCGTCTCTGTCCAATTCAAAATCAAATATATTTATATTTTCAATTAGACGTTTTGGATTTGTCGTCTTCGGGATCGGTATGGTACCACGATCGACCTGAAAATATTTTTAATTAGCACGAAATCACATACTAATTATTATTATTTAGTGTTACCTTTTGCCCGCGGCTTCGCTCGCATTTAAGTCATTAAATAAGTATCAGAGATCATTTCAATATAAATGAATCAATATGATAACTATATTTTCTTGCTTGGCTGGGATTATCAATTTTTAAAAATTACTACACACATTTCATTACACATTTCCTAACCTCAAAAATTCAAATAATTTTATACTGCATATATAAAAATGACAGACGGCAATAGAAATAAATATAGAAAAATTCCAAACAGCTGAAACCATAGTCAATTGGAAACTATAGTAAAAAATAATATATTTTTTTGAATAAAAAGTATCATATGTTACTTCTAGTACCTCCAAAAATATGTGCACAAAGTTTCATGATGATCGGTTAAGTAGTTGTTGCGTGAAAACGTAACAAACAAACTCACATTCACATTTATAATAGTAAGGGATAATGTGTTTTTCCAAATACTCACCAACCATCTCAACACAACTTGCGGCGTGGTTTTCCCATATTTATCAGCTATTCTGGTCAATGTGGGATGCTTGATGCCAGGCGGTGGCAGCTCCAGGCCGTATCTATTGACCAAGGGCCCGAAAGGACTATACGACATAATTTTAACATCATGTTCCTTACAAAAATTAATTAATTCTTCTTGTATTATGTTCGGGTGAACCTGCAGGAGAAAGTATTGCAATTAGAAAGTTTTTTTAATTTTTTTTATTGATAGCCCAGCATGTGACCACAACCTGATGTTAAGCTAGAGTGCGGTCCATGAGTGGAGACAACTGTTACCACAGACAAATGTCCGCGCGCAACAATCGCCCCCACTATGCCGGCTTGAGGAGACGAATGTGCTCCGTCCAAATCAACAGGGCACACTCCTCTCGTTATCCCGGCTACTTCCAAGCTGATCCCGAAACGCGACTAGCTCACGACATACTGGGCTAATGCCGTCATCAGTCTGCCTACCACTCTTATGTGCTTATTTCAAATAATGCAACCTTACCTCAATTTGCAACACAGCTGGTTTAACATCGCATAAATCCATTAATCTACTAAGCTGTTCGATATTAAAATTGGACACTCCAATGGATCTGACCAAACCATCTCTCTTCATCTGCTCCATCGCTTTCCATGTCTCTATGTAGTCCACTTCGGAATGGGTATAATTTTTCTAAAACAAATTCCTTATCTTTGGGTATTACCACCACAAATACGTGAGCGAACTCCTTTCATCTTATCGAATTAGACCAGCATGGTGGGGGCGACTATTACTTTCTTTTACCGTAACTCCACCAGCAATGGTGATGAGATTCACGTCAGATGTCAATCAACAATAATAATAATAATTTACATTTATTTACTTTTAGTAATTGGGCTCCAATAGAGTGCTTTTACTCATCAAAATAAATTATTACAATTAATTTGATTTAGCTGCTGTATACTGGCATTGTCCACTTACATACTAATGTCATAATAATATATAATAAATCTACTATGATGTAGAAGAATAGCTGCTGTATAGGGGCATTGGCATCCTATTATATACCTAAGGGTAAACATAAAACGACATTGGTTATGTCCAAGATTTATTATCAGTAAGATATTAATCTAACGTGTAATATGATTTTTGAATAAGTTTGCTTTTTATCATTACCTTAATTAATGCCGCAAAACTTTAAATAATTAAACAACACTAAAATCAAAATAAACACCATAGTACAGTGTAGTAAGTACTCGTATCACATTATATAAATATATAACGTTGCTATAAAAAAGATATAAAAAAAACTCAAAATTAAAGTTCAATATAGGGACGAGGGTTTTCACTATCTCCTAGAGCAGGGGTCGGCAACCTATAACTCGTGGGTCAACGAGTGGGTAGTTTCAAGTGACCCACATTAGTTCCGAAAATAAAGTATAAGATGTACAAACATTTTTTTTCCAAAAAATTGACGTCACAAGTTCAACATCAAGGAAGTCACTGATATCGTAGAGAAAGTTTATTCAACTATGTTTGTAAGTATTTTCTTAATAAATATATATCTTATTATTTACTAAAATGCTGTTTTAATACGAAAATATCTCTGACCCAAACGTCTCTTTAATACTCGCATTTTGGTTAATTTTGACCCCTGTCCTAGAGTTTAAAATCTTCCCAAACAATCGCTCTATTACACTTACGTTCAATCCCATGGGCCAATGCATCAAATAAACGTCAATGTAACTCAATTGGAGTTTCCTTAACGACGCTTGTAACGCCATATCCGCTTCATTTCTTTCATGGTCTGTGTTCCATAACTGTGAATAGATTATTCTAATTGCAGATGTTTAGGGTGGGGTGTCTTTTAACTGCAGCGTGGTTTAACCCTTAATAACCTAGAGTATCAATTTTGATACCAATCTTTTAAACCGAATGTTCACATTACTATTAGTTTTTTTTATAGGTTGGCTGTTCGTATTTTACTGTTGTATAATATTCTTTCCAACGAAATTAAAAAAAAACAAATGTCATTATTGTTTTATTTTATCTATGACATATTACTTGCGCGGCAAAGTGAACAAGTAAACACATTTTACTAAAAGTTTTGTTGAATACAAATTTGATATATTTTCTGTTCTGTAAAAAGTGTAAAGTGTCGTTATGCGATAATAAAAACAATCAATGTTTCGCATTATTTCATGCATAGGTATATCTGATTTCTTTATGGCCTTCATGCCTGAAGTATCAAAATTGATACCTGTTTTTTTTTCTAAATAAATATGTAAAATAAACATTGTGATTTTTTTGGCTATTTTTCTCTTCATCTAGACCCTCAAGCAAACACAATAATGTTAAAAAAAATCACTTTCGTAAATCAGGCTACTAAGGGTTAAGAGTATTTATGGTTGCATAATTAATCCAATATAATAATCCTCTTCACTACTTTTATTCAGGGTGGGGCACGGAAACTTCCCACATTTCAAAAAATCGCTATCGCTAAAAATATCTATTAATGACAATTCTGCCAATGTCGGGTATACAAATAGAAATTATAAAATTTTAATTCACACGTAAACATTCATGTCAACAAAACAAACTTTTTTCGTCCCGTAATATTTAATAAATAATTTGACGCTTTACTATAAGCCATTCATATCTTTGACAGGACGCGACGTTTTTAAAGCCAGGGGAACTACTCAGGCATATCCGAAGTGTCATGATACGCGTCACTTCTGTAGCTTACGTCAATTTTGACATATATAAACCCATAAAAAATCCTGTCAAACGTCACTAAAGTAAAGACTGAGTCTGTCGTGACGTTAAAGTCGAATCGGTAATTTTTTGCAACGCGTTAAGGGGCGTTAGGAGACGCCGAGTGTACTAATAAAGCGACTCCTTTACTCCACACAACAACACTAGAGGGCGCTAGTGTATTAAATGCGTAGAAAACAAACCTTAGTAGTGACAAATATATCTCTCCTAGTGACAGTTCCGTCTTCGATCTTACTCCGTATGCCTCGTCCTAACTGCTCTTCAGTTTCATAAACAGCAGCCGTGTCAAAATGACGGTAGCCTGCGTCTATCGCCTTTTCTATCACATGTTTTAATTCATCATTCTTCGACGTAATTATTCCGTTCTGTTGGTGAAATTGTGTTGTTACTAGAGATGTTCCGACTAATCGGCCACTAGTCAGTAAAGCCGACTATCCGGCCACTATCGTAGTCGGCGATTAGTCGGCGACTAATCGGTAAAAAGCGCCGACTATTCGGCTTCTTACTTTGTATCTATTTATAAAATGTATGTGTTACTTCCTTGTAAAGAAAATATATTGATGACATTTATCAAACAAAATTAGTATCTTAATTAAAAAATATTTAATGACATATATTGCAATTCTGCGTGATGATATTTGAAACTATCGTCAAACTAGTGAGCTGTAAAACTCAAAAAACTTTTTTTGTTATTTATATTTGTCCACATGTCAGTAGTGACTGAAATTGCAGCGAATCAGCTGTAAACGAAGCGTCACGGGAATCCCCTAAACCGTAGTCGGCTTGGCCGATTAGTCGGCTTATTTACAACCGACTAATCGGCTAGTCGGCTAGTCGGCCAAAGTCATAATCGGCACATCTCTAGTTGTTACTTAAAATAATACTTATTATAATCCTATAAGATTTAGGCTCAAGCGTAGTTAAATATAAAAAAATTTTCAAACACGGCAACCATTAGACAGTAATCAAAATAAAATAGTAATATGTTGCATATACTTATATATCAAATATTCAGTTCAAACATTAATTTGCATTCTTTTCTTTCTGTTATTTATATTTTAATAAGTAACGATTGAAACGATTTCTTATAAATGCGTGTGACATAACGCAATGACAGGTAGGTGACAGTAGACAGTTGCAATGGTCAACAATTTTTCAAACGTGTGATTGGTCTATTTTGTTTCATACGACTGAGTGATATTTGGAGCTTTGAACTCTACGGGCCTTAAAATAGTTAATTACCTGATCAAATCCCAAATAAGTACCAAGCGCGAGGGCTGGTATTTCAAATCCATCATTTAGAGCAATTCTCGGCACGGTTACGTTTGCTTTTGACATCTGTAAAGATTAAAATTACAATATTCAGCGAAGTATTGAAGAAAATAACTTTTTCTACACCCGCAATTAAACACGACGACCGTCCACGTCAGCAGTTCAGCTCTAACTGACGCTCTAAAAGTAAACGCTTTCTTTCTCTCTGAGTTATGGTCACGTTTTGTTTGTACATAAATGCCAAATAAAATTATTTATTAATTTATGTTTCTCTTAATCAAATTATATTTCCGTTAGGGGTCATAAATTACGTCACATGTTAAGAGGGGGTCAATGAAGTGTGACATAGTGTGACAAGGGGAGGAATCCTAAATTTCGTGACGTCACAATATCCAAGTATTAAAACATTATTTTGTTAATATTCATATTTATGTTTGATTTTATTGAAAAAATAACTTAAATGGAAAAGAAATTTAATAATTTCGAGTTATAATTGTAAAATATGTGACGTCACACTAGGTAGGTTCAAATTATGAAATTCGTATGACATAATATCCCCATATTATTAAATACACAAATAAAATTTTGTATAAATAAAATTTAGTAAAATTAATAACGTTAACAATCGAAACATCACATTATAATAGTCAAAAACTAACAGATAATATGTCACTTTTAAAATAACTGACTATTTCAAACTACATTCAAAAATAGATGACTCTACCGTCGCGGATTGTCTCTAACTGTCCCTTTATTTTTATTTTATTTATCCTGATTGAAGAATTTATTTTATATAAAATAACTATCAAGAGATTAAATTTCATTAACCCATTGGGTTTGTTTCAAAAATTCAATGTCTGTGCCTAATTTTTATCTGTCAAAGCGTTATGTCATTGTCAATTGTTTTTTTAAAGAAAATTTCTACGTTTTATTTTAAGAGGTTCATGTTTTTCATTGTAATATATCTAATTCCAAAAATATGTAAAATGTAAAAAATTAAGTATCGCTATGTGGAGTTTATCCCTACTAATATTATAAATGTGAATGTGAGTTTGTTCGTTACGTTTTCACGCAACAACTACTTAACCGATCATCATGAAACTTTGTACACATATTTTTGGAGGTACTACAAGTAACATAGGATACTTTTTGTTAAAAAAATATATTTTTTCCAATTGACTATAGTAAAATATTGAGTATAGTTCTATTGAAATGATATCTGATACTTATTTATGACTTAAATGTGAGCGAAGCCGCGGGTAAAAACTGATACTGTATATAAAGATGAAAATAAACTTACGTATAATATAGCAAGGAAAGAAAGACACCTCAACACAACCATGGTCACACGTGAACTAACTGGTCTTTATTGTAATCAAATTAGCTAGGTTTTTTATTACATATTTTTAATATTTAAAACATGTTATTCAGATGAAGGGATGCATTCTAAAGACTGGTTTTGATGGTCACGTGACTTTTTAAAAAGGGGATCGCACACACGTGAACTTCGCTTCAAAATAACTTTTTTTTTAAATATAAACATAGACTATATTATCTACTAGCTTTTGCCCGCGGCTTCGCTCGCATTTAATTCATTATATAAGTAACAGAGATCATTTCAATAGAAATTAATCAATATGATTCCAAACAGCTGAAACTATAGTCAGTTGGAAACTATAGTAAAAAAGCATTTTTTTTTAAATAAAAAGTATCCTATGTTACTTCTAGTACCTCTAAAAAAATGTGTACAAAGTTTCATGATGATCGGTTAAGTAGTTGTTGCGTCAAAACTTAACAAACAAACTCACATTCGCATTTATAATATTAGTAAGGATTTCTCATATTATTTTGTAGGCTGATACCTGTGCGGTTGCACCATGGATCTGAAGTAATTTTAATTCTTGTGAATTATATGATTTATTAAATGTTATTTACTTTTATTTCTCTGAATTAATGTTTTTTTGTTAATTATTTTATGTACAGGCTATGATTCACAAGTTTCTTGTGGTCTACTTCTCGTCATATGCCTTTCCGAAGCCATTGTAGAGTCGAACGATGAGCAAGCGCACGCCTTTAGTGCCTGTCTAAATAAACTTTTAGGTATCATTCATCATTAGGTAAGATCTACAAAATTGCAATTGTACAAAGCGATTCAAAGTTGTCTTCATTAGGGTGTCCGTTATTTACCAATTTGGTTTTTGACTTTGCAGCGGGTCGAAAATTTTTAGTTTACGACCTAAAAAGAAATACCAGACCCATATAAGCTCTTAATATTGATATTAAACCGTGCCTCCAAGACGATACATTTCCCATTTAAATAACATGGGGTTTTGGCACGTTTTACAATTAATTTTTTTGTTTCTATGACAGTTCATAAATGGCAATGGCAACCAATGATTCTTGTAGAGAATTGAACGCTCTACAAAAGCTTTCTCTTAATATTTTTCCATATATTCACTTGCTTAAAAGTTATTCAAGGTTAAAGTTCAACTAAAAATAACTTTTTTTTTTTTGAATTTTAATCAAAAAACTATCATTGTTTATATTAAAATTTATTGTTTAACACAAAAAATACCTGATTTCAACTGTTGTGTTAGATCTGTTAAAATTATTGCAAAGAGGAAAGTAAAAAAAAAATTTTTGATTCAAATAATTGTGAATACGAAATTTGTAGTTTATCAGACTTTCTTTTTAATAAATTTTACTTTTCAATCAATTTATTCAATATTAAGAGCTTATATGGGTCTGGTATTTTTTTTTAGGTCGTAAACTAAAAATTTTCGACCCGCTGCAAAGTCAAAAACCAAATTGGTAAATAACGGACACCCTAGTCTTCATGCATAGTTTGTTTGTGTACATTCTGCATTGTTATATTCAATTGAGAAACCACTAAGATTTATTTATTTTCTTCATGAGATGGAGAATTATATTTTGAAGCTATTTCAACAAAAATACGAACGAAATAACGAACCGGTTTTATAAACAAAATCCTTGAGTGTAACTAGTTATAGCATTAACATTGTCTGTACGTAATTTGCTTAAAGCGATCAAAATTTTATTATTTATTTAGTTGTCACGAATAACTTAAGATTAAGAACTTTTTGGATCTTGTACAATAACATAGATATCTAGATAATTTTGTCCACAATTAGTGGATGTCTGGTCTTTTGCGAGAAGGTCAATGTGATCTAGAATTTAAATTTACTGATTGTTTTTATTAAGTGACTAACTGTTGCCAGCGACTTCGTTCGCGTAGTAATGAAGATATAAAGTACTATGAAGTTTAAATTTTAACATGAAAAAGTAGTTATTGTGTCATAACTGTAATAGTTAGACCTATTGTGTCGCTGACTTTTTTGTAGATATTGATGTCCTCTATAAAACTGTAGTACATCACTTTGCTCTATTGTCAATAATTTCCGCAGCGTACGCAATATAATGTTTTTTTTTGTATTTTATTCACACTTTGGGGTACATTATTGAAGTTTTCATATGAATCCCTAACAATTTTGTAAATATTCTATAGCCTATGTTCATCAGGGATAATGTAGGATTCTAATGGTAAAAGAATTTTTTAAGTCGGTCCAGTAGTTTCGGAGCCTATAATTGACTTCTCCTTGCATTGTGTATTGGAGTAAACTGTTAATCCATGTAAATGATGTTTAAATAGAATAAATATTACAACACAAATACATTTTAGATCTGATCCCGTTTCTTGTAGTCTTCTTCTGGTCATACGCCTTTCCGAAGTCATGGTAGAGTCTGACGATGAGCAAGTGCAAGCCTTTAGCGCCTATGCTAATAAACTATTTTCATTTTATTTCATTTTTCATCTAGATCAGTGGGCTTATCACGAATTTTAGTCTGACTTTCAAACCGAGTTCGCTTCAAGCGATTTGTATGGAAATTTGAGCAGCACCACCGCGTGCGGATTTGGAACTACAATATTTTAGATACTTTTTGTTAATTTTCGAACGTCTCGATCTTTCGTTCATTTGATAGATTGCTGGTGCTCGTTAGTCGTTAGTAAAAATTCATGATCTCGATTGCTAACATTCGAATATGTATATAGAAAATAAACGTATTACTTTTCAATTGTGTTGTATAAAAAGACGGCACTTATTAAGAGTCAATTGTATGCTGAAGTAATGTTTGTAAATACGACCAACCAATCATGTTATTGTATTGATAAAGTACATTTGGCATGCGCATTTTATATTAAGCAATTCATTTATACGTAGACCAATTTTAACATACGTCAAAGGATCTAGTTAATCCATTCATAACATAGATCCTGTAGCCACGGTGGGGCAGTAACCTGTAACCTAATCAGACCTAAAAAACTTAATTATCTAGGTACTAACTACAATACTTAATATCTGTAAGAAAGTTCACACTTGACAGTCGACACAAAAAAAAATTAACCAGGGTAAGACCGCGGGTCTAGTTTGCTAGTTACATATTATTTTAGACTGCTGCCCCACCCTGAGCCCATGGCTGGCTACGCCAATGCCTGTAACCAATAGAGCAAGTAGAC
>JAPWLS010000610.1:0-21262 GCA_028551675.1 Tineola bisselliella | reverse complement strand
ACACAATTTTTTTACCATGCGTAGTTCTCAACATTAACATATAGGATTCGCGCGTCAGCCAGTCCAGTAGCGGTGGGTGTGGGCGTGGGAGGCTGTGAAACTCGTCGGAAAATCTATGAAAAAAAGTGACAGATCTGCGAATGAAAATTTGTTTATATTGTAAATTATTGATGATTAAACGTAAAAATACTCGTCAGCCACTTTCCCGATGGGGGGATCATCGTCAGTCAGAGGTTTGAAGTCGTCGGAAAATTGGAAAATTCAAGTGATCGATCTTCACTTGAAATTTTGTGGAATGATTATTAATATCTAATCAAGCATGAAAGTGAACGTCAGCCACGTTGATCGTGGTGGATTCATCGTCAGTCGGCTTTCCAAAGTCGAGCGTGCTGACCAGATTCCTCTGGCGCGCTGCATCTTATGCAGCTCGATAGACGAAGAATCCACCGGCGTCGTGCCAACTGACGATTGTTTGTTTAAAGTGTGAAACAAGTTCTCTCTAATTTATTAATTTCAAGTCAATATAAATCACTTGATCGAATTTTTGAATCGTTATCAACACTATTATTGCAAATTAAAATGTCAAGCTCATTTAAATAACATTTATTTCTTATTGCTTATGAAGTGTATAATAATATCATAACATACATGAATGTTTTCCTTTAAAAATGGGTCTAGCATGAATTTTGGCACCAGCTGAAACAGTGTGTAAACGACCAATTTTGTGAGATAAAATTGAATGCACATTTGATTCAGTAGTTTTCTTTTAAAAAAATCCCAAAGATCTCCTTTTTTTAGGTAGGTGTGCCCCTTAAACAGTTATTATTGGTCAAACTTTTTAAAAGATTTTTTCATTTGTGAAATATGGTTTCATTTAATCGTTAAATAATATTTCATTTACCATTAAGTTTATCTCACAAAAATTACAAGTTTTCATCGATTGCGTAATTATTTATCTAATAATAATCAAAAATAAAACTGTATAAAAGTTACGATCAGTCATCAGATTAAGATGATGAAGATGATACTTCCACGGATGAGTCAGATAGCCAGAGTGAAAGAGAAAATGATTAATTTACAAAGATTTTTGTGTAACTAATAAAAAAAAATGCAATTTTAATAAGCGGGACTTTTCACTTTTTAATGATATTGTTAATAGCGATTCAAAAATTCGATCAAGTGATTTATATTGACTTGAAATTAATAAATTAGAGAGAACTTGTTTCACACTTTAAACAAACAATCGTCAGTTGGCACGACGCCGGTGGATTCTTCGTCTATCGAGCTGCATAAGATGCAGCGCGCCAGAGGAATCTGGTCAGCACGCTCGACTTTGGAAAGCCGACTGACGATGAATCCACCACGATCAACGTGGCTGACGTTCACTTTCATGCTTGATTAGATATTAATAATCATTCCACAAAATTTCAAGTGAAGATCGATCACTTGAATTTTCCAATTTTCCGACGACTTCAAACCTCTGACTGACGATGATCCCCCCATCGGGAAAGTGACTGACGAGTATTTTTACGTTTAATCATCAATAATTTACAATATAAACAAATTTTCATTCGCAGATCTATCACTTTTTTTCATAGGTTTCACGACGAGTTTCACAGCCTCCCACGCCCACACCCACCGCGGTCGCGCTGACTGACTTTCGATTTCGAACAGAGTAATGGTTAAACTCTTCAATCAATTACATTTGAGTCGCAGATAAATCACTGCTAAAAAAGTGACACCACCTCCCGTACTATTACTAGTTACTACCACATGTCAAACGAACCAATCTCACAATAGAATTATTAAACAGTGTTAATTTCATCTCGACCAAAACACAAAGACCTCTCAACAGTGGCGGCCTTAGGGGGTGGCGAACGGGGCAATCGCCCGGGGCCTCGCTCTTGCAGGGACCTCGTTTTTAAAAGTTTCTTTTTTAAAAGTGTCAATGTAAAATATTTTAAAACTCAAATTTTATTTATTTGTATAACTTTAGCATTTCTTGTCAAATATGACAAATACCTAAACCAAACAACCAGATCTACTTTCGCACACATACTTTTCACGAAGGACAAAGGGCCTCGCAATGGCTAAGGACGCCACTGCCTCTCAATGTTTATTTTTAACATTAAAAATGCTATTAGAATCGAACAATGCTCAATTATATCCAAATATGTTTCATAATATCACTCGTGCGACCATCAAAGCGAAGATAGCTGTTTGTTCCAATGCAATGCCAACACATTACAATGCCAAATATGCTGTCCTTTTTTATTTCACTTTATTTACTACTAACTGTTGCCAGCGACTTCGTTCGCGTAATAATGAAGATATAAAGTACTATGAATTTTAACATGGAAATGAAATTATTGTGACATAACTGTAATAGTTAGACATATGGTATCGCAGACTTTTTTGTAGATATTGATGTCCTCTATAAAACTGTAGTACATCACTTTGTTCTATTGTCAATAATTTCCGCAGCGTACGCAATATAATGATTATTTTTCACACTTTGGGTTACATTATTGAAGTTTTCATACGGATCCCTAACGTTTTTGAAAATATTCTATAGCCTATGTTCATCAGGGATAATGTAATGGTGAAAAAATTTTTCAAATCGGTCCAGTAGTTTCTGAGCCTATTCAATATATACAAACAATCAAATGTTTCCTCTTTATTATATTAGTATAGATTACATATAGCGCACTTTTAATAAGAAATAATTACTATTGTTAATCAATACCCCTTCAATAGCTCCTATATTGAGTGTTGTGATTAGAATTCTACATTCAGTGTGGCTTTCGAATGGCAACATTGAAAGCTATAAAAAGAGGAATAAATTTTTTTAAAATCATTAATAACATATAGATTGACTTGTGTTAAACTTAACATAAATCAAATAATACATAAAATTTATAAGAATTTTTTAATTCAGTGTTGCCAGTAGAGCATCATTTAATTTTCCCATGTTTAGGGGTATTTATTTCTTTCAATACTTTCAGCAACACCGCCAATAAGATTATATAGGGTTATTTTATTTATCGAGATGCATCTCAGATATGTGTGATTTTTTTAAATACTTCAGTTTAAATAAAATACAATCACCTCGTACAGTCACCTCCGTTTCCGTGCAATTTTTTCTCACTACCAACACCATATAAGGGACCCCTAAAATACATACTACGAATATTAAAACCAACGACTCACCTTAAAATAAACTTCGACGCCATAAATGAGAAAGAAAATAACTGTAATAAACAGAAGAACCGCGTAACACCCGTTGAATACGTGTTGGTAAAAACTCTGAAACAATAACACGAAGTTTGACAACCAAAAACCAAAATTTTTATTTTTTACTTATTTATTATTAACACTAGATTTACCAGCTTAAATATACCTATTTCTACCAAAACCATTTCTACCAAATATAAAATTCATAAAACTAATTCTTCTGTTATAAATTAAAGAAGATTAGAAGAATTAAAGAAAATGTTACACGCAGTAGGAATTTTAATTTGATCTTGCAAGACCAGTCATTTTGACTGGTCTGGTAAATCTAGTGTTAAAATAAAGTAATAGTACGATTTTCGATGGTCCCGCACTAGGCAATACTGGCTGTCACGTGGGACCCATCACTTAGGTACTATATTACAACTACAAGTAACTACATTACAATTTATTTATTTCAAAATTAATATCCATCAAATCAAAAAACAAAAACGCTTTAGGTTTTTACATATAGTCAGAATTTACAGTAATTTCAGAAAAGGCATCATAGCCTGTATTTATTGATATAATATATATAAAAAAAACTACCTACCCTCAAAGCCTAGTCAAATTAAAAGCGCAAAACACGAACCTTCTTATCGGGCGACGTGTGAGCAATGTTCGTAGTGAGCACTTCCGCGGCCAACAGCGAGTATGTGATGAAGTTGAACGTCGCAAACGCCAGGAACGTCTTCGAGAGGAACCTGGGCCTCTCCCAGCGAATGTCGCGCAAGTGGAACACCTGAATAACATTATTATACAATACAAAATATTATAAAGAGGAAAGATTCGTATATTTGTAACGAATTGGCTCAAAAACTACTAAACCGATTTCAAAAATTCTTGCTACATTATCACTGATCAATATATAGGCTATATAAATTACAGGAAAAAAAATAAGGATCCTTACTAAAACTACAATAATGTAACAACCCAAGGTTGCCATAATACTTTATATCTTCATTACTACGCGAACGAAGTCGGGGGCAACAGCTAGTATATAATACAATAATAATCAAAAATACTTATAATATTATTATTGTATTTTATATATTTGTAATTAAGTTGAAGCGAACATTTTTGTTAAATAAAAATAAAATTGAAATAAACACAAATTAGCAACAGTTAATTAATCAAATCTAATTAGTTTTGACTTTCATCGCGACGAACGTATAAAATAATCATTTTTAGGGGCTTTTCTTTGATGTGAGGTTTTACGTGTGCATTAAAATTTGGCAATTTCTTATTGGACTCTTGTTTGAATTCAAGAAGAAGAAGCCAAAGAAACTGTCTCATACTTTTTAATTACACCATTTCAGTACCCAATCGCAAGTAACGCCTACAAACCGAACATTTTATTCTCTCTAAGCATAACATTTATTTTACGACCAACCGTCCACCCGCAATCGGATACGGCCGTGTTCGCACATCGTTATTACCACGTATAAAACAAACACAACATTGTACGCGCGCGCATGATGCATGTCTGTGCAAATCTATTATGCACTTGTTTTATTATTATTTCCTACAACTATTGAATGCACTTATTATTAACACCTCATAGCATAACTAACAAGGAAAAGTGAATTCTATTTTATCTTATTTGCTTTACAACAATGACGTAGCGAACCTAACGCAAAATACCTTTTTAAACCCCCCCTCCCCTCCCCCTCCCCCTCCCCCGAAAAATTCGAATACCATATCACATTATATGTAAAATAAACTCGCAAATTAATAAATAAAGTCATAGGCTCAACACTGGCACTGAATTTAAAATATATTTTCCAGAAAACAATTAAGTATACCTAATAGTAATAAAAATTATCCAGCAATTTTTTGTTTTGCTGTTTTTTTTTGTTTTGGACCATTTGGCGCCCGCCCCTTTATGAATAGCGGCCGGGGCATGATTTATACCAACTGGTCAAAATGAACAGTGGGCTTATCACGAATTTAGTCTGGCTTTCGAATCGAGCTGTCACAAGTAAAACGGATCCGTTAGCAATCGGGATCATGAATTTTTACTAGCGACTAACGAGCACCAGCAATCTATCAAATGAACGAAAGATCGAGACGTTCGAAAATTAACAAAAAGTATCTAAAATATTGTAGTTCCAAATCCGCACGCGGTGGCGCTGCTCAAATTTCCATACAAATCGCTTGAAGCGGACTCGGTTCGAAAGCCAGACTAAAATTAGTGATAAGCCCACTAATGACTTGTGCTTGGGCTTTTTGACATGAGGCTTTTACGTGTGAATTAAAAATTGTATTATATAATTTCTTATTGGGTTATTACCCGAATACTGGACATTGGCAGAATCGCTTTTAATAGATATCTGAGGCGATTAATAAAAGAAGAAGACTTTGGCTCGCAAAGTATTAAATATAATTCAACAAATTTATTGTAGAATTGTAAAAAATAGAATCGTTTACAAAAAATAATGAGTAATCTTTTACACAAAAGTCTTGTGAAGAATTTTTGAAACCGGTCACATTGACCCGTCGGTAGTTCTAGTGTTAATAGTCGTAATTGTATAACAAGACGAAGAAAATAATTTACATTTAGTTTTATGCAGCGGCGTGCTTAGGAACTCGTCGCCTCTGATATAATTGCCATATCCGATCGTTGATTGGCGCACTATTAAAATAATTGAACGCTATTTGCATGCCTCAGTAATAAACATCAGGACGAGAACAACCTAAACCTAATTTTCTTTATAATATCACTAGCCTTTACCCGCGGCTTCACTCGCATTAAAGTCATTAAATAAGTATCAGACACCATTTCAATAGAAATGTATCAATATGATTCCAAACAGCTGAAACTATAGTAAAATGGAAGTTATAGTAAAAAAATAATATTTTTTTTTAATAAAAATTATTCTATGTTACCTCTAAAAATATGTGTTTTGTACAGTTCATGATGATCGGTTAAGTAGTTGTTGCGTGAAAACGTAACAAACAAACTCACATTCACATTTATAATATTAGTAGGGGTATTAATTACGATTGATGTCCTCCGCTCTGGGTTCGACGATTCCCGGTCTATATTTTGGGTTTGCGTGTGACATGCTTTTATACTCAAAGTGCAAGATATCCGAGTTTGGGATTAGGGCTAGAAAAAACCGAAACGAAAAGAGGGTGTGATTTCTTTACAAAACTATTTTTTTTAGAGCATTTTTTATTTATCCTTTAACAACACGTGACATTTTATTTCAACGTAAAAAGACGTATTGCAAACAGTATGTATGTTTTAGAGAACGGCTTAATTGAATTAGAATTAATAACAAGCCACTAGCGTATATTATCATAACAACCACCAACAATGTCTCTGCTACATCACTATCTCATATCGACGTTCTAACTTGTCGACAACTTTTTATAACCAGTGGCGGCCTTAGGGGGTGGCGAACGGGGCAATCGCCCGGGGCCTCGCTCTTGCAGGGGCCTCGTTTTTAAAAATTTCTTTTTTAAAACTGTTAATGTAAAATATTTTAAAACTCAAATTTTATTTATTTGTATAACTTTAGCATTTCTCGTCAAATATGACAAATACCTAAACCAAACAACCAGATCTACTTTCGCACACATACTTTTCATGAAAGATAAAGGGCCTAGCAAAGACCTGCCGCCCGGGGCCTCGCAATGGCTAAGGCCGCCACTGTTTATAACACAGTATTTTAGTTTCAAATTTTTAGTTTCAAAATATTTATTTAAAAACAACACTTAATAATATAATATATAATTTTGATTTAATAACGTATTATAATAATGTAATCAATTTTTTTTATATTTTTGTCAATAATTTCATATATTTACTGTTTATGCCCTAACAGGTCAATTATTTGTCATATTAGACCTCATGTTATAATGTGAGACGCAATGAAAAATTAAAATTCTAATTCGAAAATAGAAGACCAGTCTTTGACCGTCTCTAACTTTTGTCTTGCAGTCAACCTCCAACTCAATTTCATTCATCTTCCTATTGCTAAATACCTACAACATGTTACTCACTTGAACGATCACGACAGTTTATAACACATCTGTCAAGGGTATAAAAACAGGATCAATAATAAATATCATACGAGGTAGATTGTTCATATACGATTAACCAAACGCTTAAAGAAATGAAACTTTAATGAAATGAGATGAAATACTTGTTTAGTATACAAAAAAAAAACATTTTTTCTATCACATTTTTTCTCAAATAGAAATGTTAAGATAATTAGTAACTGCGAATTCGTGTCAAAATTTCTGCCATTGATTATACGTAATACTTACTTTAAAAATATATATATGTAAGCACATAAAATGGTTTTAAATAGACGTAAATATTATTAAAACAATCCAAAAACAAAAATTTAATCAAAAATCCAATTAGATCCTAACTTTATCGCACAATAAAAGAAAACCACAACCGCAATAATAAAATGCAAAATACTGTATAACGCGCTCAAAGCAGCACACGCGAGGCGAGCACCGCATGCGCACGCGCAGCCCTCGAACGAACACGACTGGCGGCACCAATAACCGCACCCAACGCAAATAATAATAATAATAAAATAATAAACTCCGCGACCTCCGAGTACACACGCACTCGAACGATCCGGCGCAAAAACGTCGGACCCTTAAGCAAATAAGCCTACACTCTAGTACAGCCATTCTCAAAGTGTGTTCCGCGGAACCCTAGGGCTAAAATACTGCAACAAATACCTACCAAAGGAAGATTATAAGGTTACATCTAAATATTCCAACTAAATATTACGTAATATTATATTGCAATAAGATTATTCATAAATACATATAAATCAGTTTTTTATAATTGTATTGAGGCTTTTTCCTTCGCCAAAAAAGTTTGAGAACCGCTGCTCTAGTATATATGAAGAAAATCAAAGACGAAAATGATTATTGAAATAAAGTGAAAATCGTTTACACATCACATCACTTTACACATCATATCCTATCAAGTTAATGTCCTATTAATTAATTACCACAATGAAGAGGATTTAACTGTAATCGACCTACGACCTAAGAATAAGTCCATTTACCGTCCGGAGGTTATCGTACTCAGTACTAAATAAAGAAATATTGTATTATTGTATAGTGTATATGGGTTTTTTAACACTAGATTTACCAGACCAGTCAAAATTCCTACTGCATCTAACATTTTCTTTAATTCTTCTAATCTTCTTTAATCTATAACAGAAGAATTAGTTTTATGAACTTTATATTATTTTATATATTATATATTTGTAACAAATATATACTTTTTATGGTTTTGGTAGAAATAGGTACATTTAAGCTGGTAATTCTAGTGTTAAAAGAAATCAACTGGAACCATGATATTTTATATATAATTCCCTAACAAAGACAAGAGTATCACCAACTACCCGACACATACCCGTTGTAATGCATAAATGTCTTACTACCCTCTCTTTCTATACTTATTACAATCTAATCCTCTGTAGCTCTATTTACGGGCAATAAGAGAGATGTATCTCTATGTATATACAATAGAATGTGTGTCACATTTTAGAAAACGCCATCTAGAGCCGCTGACGGAAACTTCTCACAATTATTGTTTTTTTTTAATATACAATTACATTATGCATTATTATTAAACTAATATTAAGGTACGACGCCCTCTTTGGGGACAACAAGGTACTTTTATTTTTATTTAATTACTTAAACTTAGCCCTATTACAATATAAACACTATATATAATATTTAAAATAGTTTTATATAAACAATGAAAGAACTAGAAAAGAGAAAGTAAAAAATTATATAAACACTATAAAGTATTATAACATTATGCAAAAAACAACAAAAAAAAATTAATGCATTCAATTATTCAAGCCGGCATAGTGAAGGTTATCTCTACTTATGAATCGCGCTCTTGCATAACAATTTTAAAAAAGTAAAACATCTATTTTAAATGCTCTACTATTATAATACTATATAAAGTTCAATAACTCACAAAAAGCTGTCAACGAACACAAATTCCATTAAGTACCAGCCAAAACTAGTTTCCTAGGTCTTAAGGTACAAAACTAAAAAGGCAACCTAACCTAACAACACGATCGCTCACTTCGATATACATTGCTCTGTAGCGACAGTACCACGTTAACGTTTTTCTTGTGGTCTTCTTCTCGTCATACGCCTTTCCGAAGTCACGGTAGAGTCTAACTCTAACGCCTTTAGTGCCTATGCTAATAAACGATTTTCATTAGTTAAATTTATACATACAAACAATACCCTGACCCTAAACTATGATATTCTGTGCAATAGGTCTTTTTTTGATCTGGAATAGAATCTGTAAACACTAAGCAATGGAGACTAAAACAGTGTTTTCCAAAGTGGGGCCCACGCCCCACAGGGGGGCGATTTAATTGTTAAGGGGGGCAATTCGAAAATGGACTCGACACGAGTTTAACCCTTTCGCATCGGGCAATTTAAATGCAATACTAGATTTCTGTGTCAAATTTAACAAAAAAAGAAAATTCTTAAATAATTACGGTAAATAATAACTGGGTATTTGGTTACATAAGGGGGGATAAGAATTATAGAAAGACTAAGGTGGGGTATGGCACAAAAAAGGTTGGGAAACACTGCTCTAAAAGAAGTGATATTTTTAAAATTTACTACTTTTATCAAAATAAAATATTTAAAAAAAAAAATTCAGCGGTAAAACAATCAACCACTAGAGATTTATTATTATTATTTATTTTAATTTAAGGCTTTTTTATTATTTTTATTTATTTACTTTTACTAATCGAGCTCCAATAGAGCGCTTTTACTAGTCAATACAAATAAAAAATAAATGAAATAAATGTATTAATTTAATAATTATCAATTTGATTTAGCTGTTGTATACTGACATTGTCCACTTACATACTAATGTCATAATATCTTTAATCAATTTATCAAGTTTGATCAATTTATCTGTTAAATATATCAACACCATAGTGTCTTACCTAAATCTACGAAACTTTAAAAAGGAAAAGGCAAATAAATCATCTTGGAGAAAAAGGACAGAAAAATAGCGTTTTGTTATCCTAGTACAGCTATATATATCTACAGCCGGCAATGTACGCGTTATCAGCACGCAAATGACAGGTGGTCAGGACATTCACCATCGCCTCCTTCCTAAACGAGTGCACAAGCACTCGCTTCAAGCTGTACGTACAGATAGCAAAAACATTTTACGACTAAATATTCCAATCAGATACTCATAGGTATCGAGTTCGATCCCCGTTAGAAACAAATCACCGAGTCCTATTAACATAACCAGGACATAGTTTTTGGTAAAATATCCTCAAAATAAAATTCTATATTACAAAAAAAATATATAATATTTTCCCAATACTTTTCAAGATAATATACAAACAAACTATGAACAATAACAATTTTAAATCGCTCATTAAAAATTATGATTTTGTAGACCCTACCATATTAATTTATTTATTTACAAAACCTACCTACAAAATTACATTATGACTCTATATTATAAAAAGGAGTACTATTACAGAAACTAAATGAAATTTTAATTACAGGATAAGACGCCATGCTTGAGATGATAAAGGGATAGATAGTAACTACACTTCTAATAAAATTACAAAAATACATAGTTTAGATGTTACACAATAATGAAAATAAATATGAATAGAATCCGGTGATATATTTATACCACAGCATCCAAGTTTAGAGCCAATAGAGGCATTACGTATACCCAGTCCATGCTGTAATAGCCCCTGGCCCACTCTGGCTCCCAACCTGACATAAACCGATGTACAGTACACGCATTAACTTGAATATATGTACTAAAGGACATTTACGTTTACATACATTATTATCGAGTGTTCAAAACGTATTTGAACAAACTAGGATAGGGCGATAATTTGTTCGTATAAACTGGTGACGTCATCGCGCTTTTAAACAAAAATCAACTACGCATTTACGAATACTTTTATTAATAATTGTGTCCATATTTGTTTTGGCGGCAATAATCCACCAATTACAATGTACCTACGGTGTTACAATCTTTAGTAAAGTTCTAGCTTAATTTAATGCTACTAAAAATACAGTAATTGAACGATCGATTACTTCTTCACGTATCGAAATATAATTACCGCGCTAAGGTCCAAGCTACAAATTAGATTCAAATAAGAATTTGTTGATATTATTTTTATGTTAATTTGAGCTGGGGACACTATTTACCATTACTTATTATAAAAGCATATGTAAATACAGTCCGCTCGCGTTAATTGGTCCTTCGTGCCGGTCATTCACTAAAAGTGACAATACAATCTCAAAACCGCGTACCTACCTACATCTATTTTTAACTCCTCGCAATAAACGAACCTCACCTTGAATGGCTCCAATTTCTAATTCGTATAAGAAACTGAATGGGCATAATTTAATCGACTGAGTTCGCATCCTGTGTGCAATCATGCATGTTTCCCATACATGTTAACATTTACTATTTATTGTCTGTGGGCTTATCACGAATTTTAGTCTGGCTTTCGAACCGAGTTCACTTCAAGCGATTTGTATGGAAATTTGAGCAACGCCACCGCGTGCGGATTTGGAACTACAATATTTTAGATACTTTTTGTTAATTTTCGAACGTCTCGATCTTTCGTTCATTCGATAGATTGCTGGTGCTCGTTAGTCGTTAGTAAAAATTCATGATCCCGATTGCTAACGGATCCGTTTTACTTATGACAGCTCGATTCGAAAGCCAGACTAAATTCGTGATAAGCCCATTGTTACGTAGGGGTCTCAGGTTTGATTCCAACTCGATTTAGAAAATATAATAATACTAGTTTCGACAAAACCGATATAATCAGATATTAGACATTTGTTTCAAGTGTTTTATGTTTGCGTAGTCCTTGTCCTGCCAAGGTGTGCTATTCTAGTTCAGGTCCAGAATATTCAATGTGTATTTATATATATTTATATACTAAGAAAAATACTACTAATAACCTAACGTTTCTTAACAACACACACACACACACAGTTCTTAATTCAAACTTTTAATTATTAATTAGCTTTTTTGCGGCCTATTATCATCGCGCTCACTCTTTATTATTTACTAATCATTTTATTATTTAAGACAAACACGGGCAAACTTCACCTCCAACACAAATATTAACCTTTGTGGATAAACAGCCGATATTTTTGTATGCATTGCCAAAATTATATTTCATGGGAACGAGATAATATATGTGAATACAGACAGGTGTTATTTACATGAAGAGAGAAAAACAGAGACAGACAAAACAAATACAAAATAGAGTAAAAGAAAAAACAAGTGACTGCACAAAACAAATACAAAATAGAGTAAAAGAAAAAACAAGTGACTGCACAAAACAAAAACAAAATAGAGTAAAAGAAAAAACAAGTGACTGCACAAAACAAATACAAAATAGAGTAAAAGAAAAAACAAGTGACTGCACAAAACAAATACAAAATAGAGTAAAAGAAAAAACAAGTGACTGCACAAAACAAATACAAAATAGAGTAAAAGAAAAAACAAGTGACTGCACAAAACAAATACAAAATAGAGTAAAAGAAAAAACAAGTGACTGCACAAAACAAATACAAAATAGAGTAAAAGAAAAAACAAGTGACTGCACAAAACAAATACAAAATGAGTAAAAGAAAAAACAAGTGACTGCACAAAACAAATACAAAATAGAGTAAAAGAAAAAACAAGTGACTGCACAAAACAAATACAAAATAGAGTAAAAGAAAAAACAAGTGACTGCACAAAACAAATACAAAATAGAGTAAAAGAAAAAACAAGTGACTGCACAAAACAAATACAAAATAGAGTAAAAGAAAAAACAAGTGACTGCACAAAACAAATACAAAATAGAGTAAAAGAAAAAACAAGTGACTGCACAAAACAAATACAAAATAGAGTAAAAGAAAAAACAAGTGACTGCACAAAACAAAAACAAAATAGAGTAAAAGAAAAAACAAGTGACTGCACAAAACAAATACAAAATAGAGTAAAAGAAAAAACAAGTGACTGCACAAAACAAATACAAAATAGAGTAAAAGAAAAAACAAGTGACTGCACAAAACAAATACAAAATAGAGTAAAAGAAAAAACAAGTGACTGCACAAAACAAAAACTAAACTCCAAACGCAATTTAAATTAAGAATTGCTATTTCAAATTTTAAAATTAGAATTAAAAACACACATAAGTTACCAACCACAGACATATTGTCGCTCAACAAACAACACCGCCCAAGTCAATTTCTTTTTATAGTGGAATGAAAAAAAATTTGTTATTTTTTAAATTAAATTTAAGAATATTTATAATTCAATCAATGAATATAAGAGGAGAGATGAGGGTGCAACCTGCGGCTCTTTGAAGGATTATTGGTGGCTCTCGATAAATGTACCCCAGTTCCCTTTTCATTTTAAAAAATTATTATCGTTTCGTATGTTTCAAAATGTATTTTAAATTACTGACAACAAATATAAAAGACTGAGTGCAAAGTTTTTTAATACCTTTCTTGCATAACTTTTAAATACGAATTTAATTGCGGCTCGCGAAAAATTTCAAATTTTGAAAAATGTCTCCGACTATCCATCACTATATATGATCACTAGCTGTTGCCCGCAACTACGTCTGCGTAATAATGAATGAAATAAATCTAATAAGATTTATACAAACTTTCATCCCCTATTTTATCCCCTTAGGGGTGGAATTGATCAAAATTCTTTCTTAGCGGATGCCTACGTCATAACATCTACCTGCATGCCAAATTTCAGCCCGATCCGTAGAGTGGTTTGGGCTGTGCGTTGATAGATCACTATGTCAGTCAGTCACCTTTGAGTTATATATATTTAGAGATTATTAGTAGAGATGTGCCGATTATGACTTTGGCCGACTAGCCGACTAGCCGATTACTCGGTTGTAAATAAGCCGACTACGGTTTAGGGGATTCCCGTGACGCTTCGTTTACAGCTGATTCGCTGCAATTTCTGTCACTACTGACATGTGGACAAATATAAATAACAAAAAAAGTTTTTTGAGTTTTACAGCTCACTAGTTTGACGATAGTTTCAAATGTCATCACGCAGTATTGCAATATATGTCATTAAATATTATGTTGATTTGTTTTTTAATTAAGATACTAATTTTGTTTGTTAAATGTCATCAATATATTTTCTTTACAAGGAAGTAACACATACATTTTATTGAGAAATAGACACAAAGTTAGAAGCCGAATAGTCGGCGCTTTTTACCGACTAGTGGCCGACTAGTCGGAACATCTCTAATTATTAGTATACATACAAATTAAGGGTAAACTGAATCAAATTGACATCAACGATGTTGCTTGTCACAGTTGCCACGTGCACATCTATGTTGCAAATATAAACCGACACGTGTATGTTTTATTAAACCACTTACTCACAGCTTAATGAATCAAATAGAGTAATTAAAAAAAAAACATAACCTCTGCGATTAGATAATTACTAAGTTATGACGTCATTAATTGTTTTAATATTCCCAAAATTACTTCAATCCACCTACAGAGTGACTTTTGTGTGCCACGAAGTTCTAAAAATGTGCCGCCAAATTTTAGATATACCTACATATAATGTCAATATTATTAACACTAGATTTACCAGAACAGTCAAAATGACTGCTCTTGCAAGATCAAATTAAAATTTCTACTGCGTGTTACATTTTCTTTAATTCTTCTAATCTTCTTTAATTTATAACAGAAGAATTAGTTTTATGAATTTTATATTATTTTATATATATTTGTAACAAATATATATAATACTTTTTTGGTTTTGGTATACTTAAGCTGGTAAATCTAGTGTTAAATAATATAATTTAAACAATTTAAACTTATCTTTTTCTTTGTGTGCCGTCAAATTTTGAAATCGTTAAAAGTGTGCCGCAACAATAAAAAAAGTTTGAGAATCACTGTTCTATATAGTTGCCTAGCATATGACCACACTATGCCTGACGTTAAGCCAGAGTGTGGTCCATGAGTGAAGGCTGTAGCCTCTACTATGCCGGCTTGAGGAGATAAATGTACTCTGACCAGACTGACATATTGAAAGAACTGCATCAGAGAACAAA
The DNA here is from genome assembly GCA_028551675.1 of Tineola bisselliella. Lineage (NCBI taxonomy): Eukaryota > Metazoa > Arthropoda > Insecta > Lepidoptera > Tineidae > Tineola > Tineola bisselliella. The sequence continues at coordinate 5,879 of JAPWLS010000610.1, read as the reverse complement.
TTTCAATCAATAAAATCTAAAATGAAGACGTCATTTTCAGGCACGTTTAAAATTCTAATATTTATTCCTAATATCTCAGTTTCTCAGTGAGCCATGAATGCATGTTTACACAGTACACACAGAAATAAATATATTACATAGTACGTAATGATTGATCTGGGTTAAATAAACAGTATCTATGTTCTAACATAAACCAGCCTTGTCCTTCCCCAAAGGAATATGGTAAACGCCATCTACAGGATTTAAACGAACTAAATAGTTACATAAAAATTTCAATAGATGTCGCTACAAAAACCCACCATAATTGACGACGTAATCTTGCAAAAAACAACTAGATGGCGCTTAATAAAGTAATTACTCACCTCGGCCCAGAAGCAAACGATTAGCGACGATCCAGACATCAGAAGTGGATAGTAGGCGGATAGAAGACTAGTCGCCCATCCCTCACGAAATGCAGACTGTAACAAATATTATCATAACTAACTTCTATTTACTCTTTTTTCCTCTATCTCTTTCTCTCTTTGTATTGTATTTTGTATGTGACTGCAATAGGACAACTTACAACTAGGTAAATAAAAGCAAAACGAACAAAACCGTACTAACCGGAGAAACGAAGTATGCTCCCCTTATAAGAGAAGCCAAGAACGCAACGAAGTAGAGCATCTTTTGCGTTGTCACTTTGCACGCCCTTAGAAAAGTCGGTGCCTTCAATCTCCTGTATTCGCTGACTATGCATATTGTTAACTGGACTGCGCACACGAACGCGACCAAGAGGAACACGCCGCCAATACCTGGAATTAATGAGAGATGAGTTAGAGTGGCCTGGCTTTGAATTGTAAGGTACCTAGTCAAACCTAAAAAACTTAAATATTTGTTTTGGGTAATTCGAATTATAGATACAGATACAGGATGCTATAGGGTGCGGGTGTAACCTTTTTGTATGAAAAAATTAACCGGGGTAAGACCGCGGGTATTTGTCAGTTACAATTTATTTTAGACAGCTGCCCCACCCTGAGCCCATGGAGATGAGATCCACTACAGGTCTCTATGATCAACTGAGTCAACATTCTGAATTCCTTTATCTAACATAGTCTACGGTTTTTTTTGTACTAAAATAGCAAGGGCCCCTGTACTAGGTTCGGAAACCTGTCCTACTGGGTAGCCCCCAGATACGAGACTTACACGCATGATAAGGCATGTTGGGTCCAGCGCACTCATCCCCGGAGTACCGGATCTCGCACAGGCACGTGCCGTTCATGCAGTCGCCGCGGCCGCTGCAGTCGAGCGCGCATCCCGCACCGCCGACGGCCGCCGTCATCACTGCGTCGGCGTAATAAGCGAGCAGCGAGCGCATCTTAGCTGTTGAGACGACACCCGCCGCCTGTCCCTGCGGAGAATACTCATTTTTCAGTCTCAACTGATTAATATTATTACCGCGGCCAATCTCTCAGGCACAGCTATGAACCATATTTAACTCATCTTTTAGCATTAAGTGTTGTCTATAACAAAAATATTATTTTTTAAAGTGAAAATAAATTTAACATTGTTAATTTAGTCTTTAGTCTGATTTAAAGGGAGAAAAAAAATCTATAACTTTGGTATAAAATTTATTTCTAAACATTCCAATAAAAAAGATTGATTTTGATTTTTATCTTAGATTTAACTAAAAGGTTAACTGGCAGAATATGCCTAAAGATATTAAATTTGCCTTTTGTGATGTTATTCAATAAAGAATTTATTATTATTATTTAATTAGAAAAAAATTGATCATCAATTTTCTCAAATGAGCCCGTCAAGCCCGCGACTAATCTAAGCAGTTTTTGAGGGACGCCCGACGAAGGGTTAACAGTATGACAATGCCTATGACACAATCACTGGCCTAGTACTGCACTTATAACAATAATATTATTAATAACAAGGCTTCACTTAAACCAGCCATTCTCAAAGTGTGTTCCGCGGAACCCTAAGGCTAAAATACTGCAAAAAATACCTACCAAAGGGAGATTATAAGGTTACATCTAAATATTCCAACTAAATATTACGTAATATTACATTGCAATATGATCATTCATAAATATAAATCAGTTTTTTATAATTATATTAAGGCTTTTTCCTTCGCCAAAAAAGTTTGAAAACCGCTGACTTAAACAATTTATTGTAGCGATTATGACCGAGTGGGTAGGCACGAGGCACGCTATCACTACAACTGTAAATCTATTATGAATTAAATTAAGACCTACGCGTATATAACAATAATAATAATAATAATAACACTTAATTGCACAAAATAATACATATAAAAAAGAACAGAAGAAACGAAAGAACAAAACACGGTCTTATCACTAAGCAGTCATCTCTACCAGACAACCAACCTTAGGGTAGTAGATCAGGAAGTAAATCGTAGGGTACAAATAAAAACAAAAAAAAAATTACATATACAAATGACAATAATAAAGATATTGATTGAAGATAGACTTGATGAATGTGATCCATCCTGTTATCCCGACTATTTTTATGTGCGTGTTCTGCTTGAAAGTGGTGGTACTCCCCCAGGGCGGCATACTAAGTTAACACTGGAACTACTAACCGGTCAATATGACCGGTTTCAAAAATTCTTCACAAGACTTTTATATACAACCCTACTCGTTATTTTTTGTAAACGATTCTATTATTTACAATTCTACAATCAATTCATTGAATTATATTTAATACTTTGCACGCACAAGGCATCCGGTCATTTTGACCGGTTGGTAAAAATAGGTCATATTGACCGGCTCGTAGTTCTAGTGTTAAACCATCATCACGCCTATGGTATACCATATAGGTATACATATATATGGATAATAACATAAGCAATTTAAATATAGTATTTCTGTTAACTTCCATTTGGCTATCATTCTCGCGTCTAAGAGATAAGATAATACTATTTTTTAAGGAAACAATATGATTATTTACTTTTTTTTGCTACGTAATAAAATAATTAGTTACTTTCGATACTATTGCAGCAATTATGATCACACCGAGTTGACTAAGATAAACTTATTTTTCCCTTTGCATCAATCAAGCTACACGTAAGACAGTCGACTCCAAGTCAAGTTAAAAACAAATGAAGAAACATTCCAATTTTAAATCAATAATATATATTATTATTATACCCCATGAATATTCTATCAATAAACTTGACAGAAATAAGCAGAGAGGTCCACTTTTATTCTAACATAGCACATATGTATTTATGATCAATTTATTATTATTTTTTTTTATTTATTTTAGTAATTTAGTACTCGTCAATACAAATACAAATATAAATGAAATAAATTTAATAATTATCAATTTGATTTAGCTGCTGTATACTAGCATTGTCCACTTACATACTAATGTCACAATAATATATAATAAATCTACTATGACGTAGAAGAATAGCTGCTGTATAGGGGCATTGTCGTCAAATCATTTCCCTTATATGAAGTAACCTTAATGTAACGACCCTCAATATAACGATTTCCTAGATTTAACGAATTTTTGAAATCCGCTAGAACTGCCCGTAAGAGCTAATGCAAAACATATCTTTACATTACGAATACATTTGTTAAAAACCTTTTTATAACGAATTTTCAATATTTTCAAAATATAAAAAGAAAGTATTATTTACCTCTATTTAACGAAATCGTTCGCTATAACAGGAAAAGCAGATTAGTACCTACGTAAAGCTGAGATTAATAATTTTTTTTTAACCTTGTTAAAACGAATCGTAGAACAACCTAGCCTCTGTACAACGAACCTCATTGTTGCAAATTACTTGATATAACGAATTATTTTCTAATTCCCTTCAGTATATTTGTTGTTGGAGTGAGTAGAGGGCGCCGTCGTCGTTGCTGCATTGTTGTATTGATAATTATAGTTATATTTTGACAAGTCCAAGTGTTCCAATAGGAACCTACGGATGACGAATTAGAAATAGAAATAGTTTCGTTATATCAAGGTTGCACTGTACTGTATGTATGTATATCAAATTATACTCTCTGACTACCCTCACTGTATAAATATGGCTATATATGGCTAAATCCAAAGGTGAAAATTGTTCTGGCAATGACACGTCTAACATTATTATTCAACGCGAGGTGTCCGTAGCAGAGACAAAGGATTTTTTGTTACGAGCATATTCGAACACATTCAATGTTACGCGCATAGATAAGATAGATCACAGACTTCGCAAGTAGAGAATTTTAAAATACGACCATACACTTTGGATATTATTTTTTTATAAGCTATCCTAGCAGCTATGTTATGTAAGTATATCGCCTGGCCCTATTAGTAAAATTCGCCTTAACATTTTGGCAATTAACATTTTCTCAACAGTTTCTGACATAGTCAATAGAACAACGAAGAATCTACACCAGCGATTCTCAACCTTTCTTTTGTTGTGGCACACAAAGAAAAGATGTTTAATTTTTTTTAAATCATATTATTTAATTATTATATTAACATTATTAGAGATCTAAAATTACTTATTTATATTATTCTTATCATTGAACCCACTCAGGGTCAATCACCGCTCACACTAAGGCCTAGTAGATAATGCCAATGACATTACGCTCGACTCCTATGTACCATTTCATGCATTAGGGTTCCATGTTAGCACTCCCTAAATGCCCCCCTTCTACCTCCCCCCCCCCCACCTCCCCCCCCCCACACACACTTTCCCTATATATTATAAATTAAAACAATTAAAAAGAGTATATATTTGTTTCGGATCTGGGTGTATGATTGTGTAGTCCTTATTATTAATAGCAGACTACAGGATGTTCTAGTTTGTATTTAGGGCACTGTATATACCACGATATAATCATATACAATGACAGAAGGAAAGTAGGATATGAATGAAACATATAAATACAGACTCGTATTCAGAAATAACACTTGAACGTCTGATCTGCGATCACCTGATCATTACTTAAATGCATTTTATTCCATTTTATGCAGTAATAATAGGGTATATGCATAAAATTTTATTATGCGATAACTATATATTTTTATAAACTATATTGCATCAGAATTATGTGTACATGAATATTTTTTATTATTGTTTAGTTTTGACCGGGAAAAGAAGTTGATAAAATAGCAGAATACAAAATTCCCGCATATATTTTGAAAAACGGATGTGACGTAATTGTGTCGTAGTAACTTGGACCAATACAAAGAATACGTTCATTTTGATCACAAATATCAGTTTCTCGCTTTGGCACGAAACCGTTATTAACTTTTTTGTTTTTTTTTTGCTTTAATGACGTGATGTTTTATATTACGTTTACCATATTAATTGAAACGATTAGTGTTTATTATGTCAGATGACAGCGAAAAGCCAAAAATGTTTTTTTTTTAATAAAATTGTTTGCGGCAGCAAAACAAATGGGAACGCACCCATACCAAGTTGGTACTTAACAACCGACGTATGCTTGTTTGAAGTTTGCCTGCAATTTGTTTTTGTTTTGTGATTTTCGGAGTTTTGTTTTGTTTGAGAAAATGACTGATAGTGGTTTTGTGAAGGTGCAATCCGATAATTTTCTTACGTCCTTATTTCTCAGAATAAGAAAAAAACACTTTGTCAGGTGCATTCTTTGTCGTATTATCACATTTCTGCATAAGACAATACTTATCTGCGTTGCTTCATGGTTTAATGATGGTGATACAAAATATTAATTCAACGCCAGTACAAAACAACAAGAGAAAACTGAGATTATCCGTCCGTATTGTCAATAGAAATCGTATTATCAACTTTGACACTATGAGCACTATGACGTCACAGAGCGCGCCAAAGCGGAGTGGCGTTTAAATGCACTACAATCGTTTAATAATTTCGATCTTCATTATTTTACAAA